>JAANBC010000242.1:0-45804 GCA_014621405.1 Stylonectria norvegica
AGTTGGGGCCGGAGCAAGGCACAGAGGTAGTGCTGCCGCAGTTGGGGCCGTAGCAAGGCACGGAGACGGTGCTGCCACCGCAGTTGGGGCCGGAGCAAGGCACGGAGGTGGTAACACCACCGCAGTTAGGACCACTGCAGCCGTGAGTGGTGGTAGGCGAAGAAGGAGGAGAGCTGGTAACGGGGGCGTCACAGTCGAAGTGGAACTTGTGAACACCGACGCTGCAAGTCTTCTTGGGCTTGTCCTGGGAGGGATAGACGAAGTGAACCTTCTTGGCACCACCACACTGGGTGTTGTATACAGTCGTTCCCTTGCTGGAGCAGTCGCTGGAGTGCTTGCAAGTAGATCCGTCGGGCATATCGTAGTGGAATTCCATGCGGCAGTCAAACTCGGTGGTAATGTCGAACTGCTTCAGGGAGAATGTATCAATGTCGGAGCCGCTACCGCAAGTGCCGGAGCTGCAGCCGAAAGAAGGAGAGTTGTCTTTGTCGCCTTCACTGCACGATCCAGAGATGACCTTGGTATCGAATGTGCGCTTTGCAAGCGGATCACGCTTGGAGAAGGAGTCCTCGCAGGTCCAGCCGTTGAAGTTCCAACCATCGTAGTTGTCAAACTTGCCAGGGCTAAGGTCTCCCCAGGTCCAGCCTCCCTTCTGCTTGTCGTCACACTTGTTGTCGGTGTTCTTCGGGCAGGAGTAAGAGTTGGCGCTGTGAAACTTGCCGAACTGTGAAGAGCCAAGTTAGATAGATGCTCAGAAGAGTTAGTATCGTTGGGTTCTTACCGTGGCGGAGACCTGGCCGAGGCCGGCCGCTACCGCCAGAAGGGCGAAAGAGTGCTTCATCGTGAACAGATAGAGTTGTTACAGTAGTGAGTGTGTGATGGATGATAATAGCTATGTGTATACAAGGAAAATATAATAAGATATGGAGTCAAAGGAAACGAATGACTTTGACACCAAGAAGTAAAAGAGATTGATATGCAAGAGAGGAAGTAAAGAAATCCGAACAAGAGTGTGATAGAGCGGGAAGAAAGTTGCTGTAAAAAGGGCATGAGAAGCAACTATATACCCAGGCCAGCCAGTTCATCCATGCCATGGAATAAAGGAGCAGAGGCCAACCACGGGGAGGCAGGCACTCGGTTGCATGGAGCGGACAAAGGCCGGCCAGGCCGGCATCTGGGGCCAGGAAGGCCCGCGGTGCCCATCATGGTGGGTGGAGTTGGTGTTGGCGATGATGGACCCCAGTACGACTTCCTGGGAGGTTTTGGTGGTGTCGACTACCAGGGCAGAGGTGACAGGAGGCGGCTGCTCCTGAAGCGTGCAGCCGTCCATCCAGCATGTCCAAGCTTTGGTGAGGTGGTGTTGATCGAGTGGTTTGCACCAGCGCGCGGCTCCAGAGACCAGATGCCAGGGTTGCTGGTCGAGAGCAGGGTTCATGGATCTTGGACCCTCGACCAGGATATCGAGCAGCCGCTGGGGGTAAGCTAGACCCCTTTCTGGTCTACGCCAAGGGTATGTCGCAAGGTACCGGGGCAGGTAGTTGCCGAGACCAGGCGCAGAAGCGTCAACGGCGTCCTGTCTGGGCTGAAGCTGGGGTCCTGATGGACTGATGAAGTGGGCGCGCTGGCACCACGGAACAAATCAGTTACCACAGCCATGCTCGGCCTGCCGCTGGGCCTTCCTTGGAGAGGGGCGGCTCTGTGTGCCCCTCCATTTGCTTTCATTCATGCATATTGTCCTCCGTTTCGTTCTGCGCTGGGCGTTCCAGGGCGTGCGGATGTCGCTTTGTGCTTGTTAGGCTTGTTGCTATTTGTGACTCTGATCCAATCCAGGTTCGTTGTCCCCTTGCTTCCGAGGCGGGATCGACATCGAGCACCATGGGTGCCCTGAGAAGGAAACCCATTGCGGCTTGCGGGATGCTAACTTTGGAAACAGCCTCGATCGTGAAGCTTGCTGCAGAAACAGGTATTTTGTTTCTTTGATCGGCAGCAGTGAGCAGAGCCGCCGTATCTGCGGCGCGTCTGGTGAACCTACCGCAACCACGACGGTACGGAGGCTTTAACCTGAGCCTGTAACGTCCAACTTTAGCCGCACGCTCCACAACCTAAAGAAAGAACACGCGAAGAAGCGGCAGCTCAGGTGACGAGCCGAGCGAACAAAGAGAACCTCGAGCCGTCACCCATGACGCCGTTGTCGGTGCCGTGCGGGTCAACGGTGTTAAGGGAGGAGTTTGCGTGGAGGCCAGAAAAGGAACGCTGCTAGAAAAAAAGGAAGAAGCCAGGCAGCCCAGGTGCTTGCCCTGTAAACCTGCCCCGTAAGATTGTTGATGCCTCAGGGTCAGGGATTCGGATCACACAAACAAAGTGATGACCGGCTATTTGCTTCGCCAGATCTTAGCCCAAGACAGCACGACGAACGACTCCTAACAAAACCTACATTTACAGTTAATTCTTCAGCATCTTCAATCTACTTGAAGCGAGAGGAGGACATTCAACCTGGCTCTTGGGCCTAAGGTTTAAGGTACCAGCGGTGCATTCTGTCCAGCTCTTGCTTGGTTGGGTAAAGCGCACCGGGGATTGAAACGCTCAGCCACCTTAACAGGGCGTGTTAAAGGCGAGGGTTGTGGAGCGCTACTGCAGGAACGGTGCCCATCTGCCAATCAACGTGCAGCGTCTGTGAAGACGCCTAGCGATTGGTTTCTTGGGGCTCTTGCCCGTTGAAACCTCAGTCCCTTCCCCGGAAAGCCACTGGAATGGAAGGAAGGAGATCGTCGCACTATGGCTGGCCGGCCTGCTTAAGCTGTGACCTCTGCCTGGGATCCCATCGCCAATTCTTCAACAGCATCCTTCTGCTATGACATTTGGATGCATTCGCATCGACGTCTGTACAATATGCTGTCAATGCGTATCAGTTGCAAGCCCTCGATTTCCACGCTGTCGGGTACTCCCTATCGCTGAATTATTAGCAGACTTTCTGTGTGTTAGACACATCTACCGTGTCCACGCCATCTTCGAGACTTTCTTTGTTTGCCTCAACCCACCAGCTACTGTACGGTCAGTCTCGTCAGTTCCACGTTGCGTTAACGGTAGCTCAGCAAAGAGAAAAGAAACGAAACATCCTTGGTGGGGCCTCCCGTCGAAAACGCTTTTCCTCTTTAACACCTTGACATCGGCATCGATGGCTCGATCCAGATATAGCATACCCACGGACGCTCGGGGCCGAGCGCCCAGTTGGATTCCGGACCTTCGCGACCACCGCTTCCACCGCTATCCACCATGAATATAGCACGCGGAGAGGCATGCCGCAGCAGAACAGAGGCAGCTTGGTTATGAACAGGGTGCACCATATCTACATGGTATTTTGTATGGGCTCAGTGGGCGGGCCAGCTTCCCTGGCCAACAGACATGGTCATGGGCCCGGCTGGTGTCGCATGGTTGGGTATTGGCATCGCCTGACTGACCGGGTTCCATGACAGGTTCTCACGCTTCCAGCCCGATAGTTTTTCTCGACGTTAATGAAGGGAATCTCGCCTCGAACCCCATCATTTCCGAGCCCCCTTCCCCTCCATCGTTTCGTCGGTTCGCGACAGGCTTCAAAGCTGTCAAGGTAGAAGTGGCTTGAGTTGTTCGCGCTTGGCGCTTGGCTATTAGCTTTTGGCTTTTGGCTTAGGAAACGGCGGCTAACCATCCATCTTGAAGCCCGACCAGATTGACTAACATGCGGGAACGAAAATGTCTCAGCTCCCTTCCCCACCAGACACCACGGACGACTTACATGCCACATGCCACTGAGCTCCGTCGATTTCACGAGAGACAGCTTGTTCATTCGCGCCCCAGGTCATGTCCCTATTTTAGAACCGGCGGCACTACGATGCAGGCGGCACGCTGCGAATACCGTCGGCCAGTTGTCGCTGAAAAGCAGCAGCGAAGCAACAGCCAATAAAAGGGCCTGGCAACGCCGTTGTTTCAGCATCAGGGCGGCCATTCGTTGAGAGCGCGGGAGGGGCGTGGGGAAGCATCGCTGTAACCGCCACCGCCGTCTCCCGTGTCTTAGAAAACGGCCGAGCCGCTGAGGACGGAGCGCTTCGCTGATCCCCATCGATGAATTCAGATCTACATGGTCGCGAAGTCAGCAAGTGGAAGCTGAACCTACGAGACCGTTGCAAACGTTGTGACTGGCGGAGGCTGTGTATCTGCGTCATTGCTAACCGCCAGTTGACTGTCGCCACTGAGCGAGCCGCCCAGACCAAACACGATAAACACATTTGATCCGTAAGAAATCAAGGTTGTCAGATCGACTGGCTCTCGGCTGCACATCCGAAATCTCGTCAGCAGCGGATAGCTGCTTACACCACCTTGCCAACCTTGATCTGCCTTATTTTGAGGTCCACTGACGTCGAACCTACATGCTGCTGCATTGGAGACTCTATTTGCGCGTCACCGGAATTCTCGAACTGGACCACCGTTGAGCAAGTCGAGCTGAGTGCCACCGTCACCAAAGCCCGAAACAGCCACGTTTTCTTGTCACTCACCTGAATCTGGCGACACCTCCCCAGCTTCCCCTGTCCAATTTCCCGCGCAACCCGCACGTCCCTCGTCCTCAGCACAGTCGCTTCAAAGGGCCTCCCTTCTGGCCCGGTCGGCCATGAACTAACAGTGAGATAACTCTTTTGTTATGCGGCCACGATAGTGCTTAATGAGTGGTTCGCTCGCCTGTGAGCTGTGCTAAAATACGTCCACCGGAAGCTTCATCTGCGACCTGAACAGTCTTATGATGTTCGTTCGTCTTGCGTTAGGCTAGGCCGATGAAGTAGGTTCTCTTTGAACTAGTCCGGTGAGGCAATCTACTCGGATTTCCAACTTTGTTGTCTCTCAGATGAGCTCAAATCGAGCATTCAAGATGCGACTAGGTTCATCTCAATATCTGCGTATTTGTTGGAGCCACGCGTCGACGACCCAACCATCCCGAGCAACTTTAAACAGTCGGGCAACGAAACCACTCCCGATGCCCCTATCCATTTTAGGCCACTGTTAAGTAGACTAATTTGCGCGTTGTTTCGGTCCCTCGCTTCTGATTTCCATCTAGGTCCGACGGCCGTTCCACTGCTACAACATCCACAGCTAGGACTCGCCCGATGTGACGATGCGACTGTAACCATGTCGGTGGCAACTGGTTCATGGCAATCTTCTCCACGAGTCCAGCCCTCGCTCAAGGGTCTCTCAAGGGGTAACCAGGGCCTTCCCCAAGTGTTGGTCATTTTTCGCTCTGATGTTTCGAGTTGCGGTAGCTTCGCCACCTTCATGTGGCTGTCACGGATGTCCGTACGGATTGCCTTTTGATCAAACCAACGGCGTCTTTCAGGTCCATGGGGAGGTCGCAGTTAGACGACGGCCACGGGAGGTCGCCGGTTGGGCGACAGATGGGTTAAGCATAAGGACCTCAAATCGGGGTGTGGCTTTGAGCATCACAGGCTCACATTGCTCATTACACTTGAAGCTCATATCACATCGTACGTTTCCGACCCATACCTTACTTGACAGCTATCTACGATGTGACGCCACCGTATTGAGGTTCAGACATTGAAATGGACAAGAACCGTTCATTGATGGAGGATACACACCCAGCCCGACAACCGTCAACAAGCTGGTTTTTTCTTGTCCTATCATCGATGGATCTCTCCACTGATCATCGAGCAAAATAGGGCTTGTTTCACTTCCTTATGCACAGAACAGTTCGCTACTGCGCACTTGTTGATAGCTCCCGACGCTTGAGTCAAGCGTCAAGGTCAGTCACTCTCCAGTCATGGTCCATGCCAGGCTTGCAAGCCCGTGTCGACCCAGCTCACGCCAGCTGCAGGGCTTCAGATGCACAACAACATGCCAATTCACCAACGCCAACCAGCGCCCGCATTTCCGTAGTTCCGTGGTGGGGAAGCCGAGGGGTTGTTTGCCAGTCCTCTCTCAGACTAAACCCTCTTGTCGCCCGTGTACATAGTAGAGCCGGGTTCACGCAGATACCCATGGATGGCTCCGGGCTATCGTCGGGGGATGCTGTTTTGAGTCGGACACCTGAGGTACGCCGTCGATGTCCCCTTTCAGGGGGTGATAAGGTGGCTGTGAAGACTTCCTTTCTTTTTGAACCCTTGCACTCAATGCCAGTAAGTCGAATGGTTCGTTCCCTGTACCTAGGTACACACGACTCACGCTCGGCCAGCAGACCAACGCGACGCATCACGGTTATTGGTATGCATGTTAATATGTCGCATCTATGAATAGCGAAGGCCTTGGACGTGTCGCTCTGTCGGTGTGTCTCTCCACGCCATGGTATTTAACAGCCAACCGTTGGCCCTCTTGCCTTGACTCAGCTTCAATGCGAGTTCTCGTTGTTTCGTCGAAGCAGCAATGCTGTTTCGTTGGTATCACCCTTTTGGTCTGTGGATATCGCAGTTGGTTCTTGGAGGAGCGGTCTGTATCGAATCTCGAGCGAGGAGCCAACGTATACGAGCTTAAAAGATTCAAGCCAGTGCTTGATACTCAGGGGTCCGAACCATCGCAAAGTGCATGCCTTCCTCCTCCTCCTTTGATCTTACCTGATTTAGAACATTTTCTGTTCTTGAGTTATGCGTCACTGGCATTCGTCACCGGTAGTCGTCATCACCGGCTTCTGCGGCCCCTTTACAGAAACGGATTCGACGGTGCGAAATGTTCAAACGTGACTTGCTCATCTTGCTCTACCATCGCAATAGCACTCGGTTGAGAGAGACATAGTCTACTGCGAGGAACATGCGTCTTCAAGGCGTACTCTATTGTCCTCTGTGTTCTTCGTTTCAGTGTTCTGGGCGTGCAACTGCACATGTTCAGTGCGAAGTGAACGACGCTACTGATGCTCACCAACTCAATCATACGTGTCAATTGTGCATATTAAACGACCATTCCTACATGCAGGCTGCCATGGAGCGGTTGATGTTCGTCTCGTAAACCGGTTATCTATGCATGCAGGTAACTGTGTAAGGTCCTCGTTTGTGTCGTAGACAGTGTTTCCAGCCCTTTCTGGATCCGAACGCTTTACAACTGTGTTCCGGCTTGTTTCTCTGATCCCGAAGGAGTATATACCAGTTCGCCACGTACATGGGCGAGTTCGCAACTCTCTCCGTCCAGCTCGTCTTTCTCTTTGATGCAATACTGTAGTTTCCTAGGATGACACGAGTCAAGACCATAGATTAAATGTGTTCATCTCTACAACTAACACCGTATGTTTATTCGTGATTTCGATGTCCAGATTGCCGCGTAGTTTACTAGAGGACCCGTGAACACTCATCCTAAATATATATTAGCATCATATTCGCCCTCATCTAACAATCTTCCCTCCCAAACAGCTCATCCACACCATTGGAACCATCGGCTTGTCTACACTCTCAGCCAGCAAAGTAAGTTCCACCAAGTCCAATTCCCAACCGCGGTGATGGCTACCGCCATTCGGAACATAGAGCTTTACGCTCTCCTCCTCGGCGCCTTCCCCGATCTCACTCTGACACTCAGACAGCTCAAGATCACGGTGATCGGTAGACGAGAGCAAAGCTCCGTCTTCACCTTGCACCCCGTCGAACCACTCAGCAAGGACGTTCCTCGAGGGTTGGCCATCAAGATCACGACCGGTGTGAACGACGCTACCCTGGTGCAGATCGCAATCGATCGTGAGGCGATTTTCTTTCTTCAGAACGCTTCGTTGGCTGAAAGCACCGGCACCGTCTTGAAGTCTTACGAAGCTGTCGTGAACATGGAGAAGATGGTCCGTCCGGTGCGGTATGAGGTCGTGGAGTTTGAGGAGGGGAGTTGGCAGAGCGCCGTTTCGATGGGGGACTCCATGGAGGCTCAGATGACGGACATCGTTGCGCCTCGCACGACCTTCGGGGGGCCTCAATGGGGCGAACCGATGGACCTCGATATGTGAGAGACTGCGCTGTAGGATTCGGCGATGCCTTGTACCGGTATGTGTGGTTTTTACTTCTCGCTGGTTGTATAGGGTATTCTGCGGCTTGGTTTTGGTGATTCGATGACAGTGGCTTGTGGCGTTGCCTGTTTGGCTTTTGATTCTGGTTTGATAATTCATGAGGTTCTTGGTTATGATTAGCACTAGATATGCAAATAGGGCCTCTTAAGGTTTTATTCATTTGCCATATTCTTGCTGTTCGATGTGACCATTGATATTTTTGACTCTCAAATGCTTTCATGGAGATGAGTTAGGCGTCTGCAAAGTATTTTGTCTCGTTGATCAAAGCACCATAGACTTCTCGTAATTCGAACTAACAAGCGCGATACATTCAGAGGCATACTAACTTTCAGTTTCCTAGAAGCTGAATAGTTGACAATGGAACAGGCGACTTTCTTCATTTCCATTGTCAAGATTGAACAGAAGCGAAGGACGATGGTCTGTGCTCCACGAGTATAAAACGGTCACTTTACTCAACTTTTTCTCAATAAACACAGGCATATCGACCCTCCCATCGTGGAGGGGAATATCAGCTAATCACATCTATTGCGCACGATGCCAGAGATGTAGTCGAGCTGTTCTACTCAAAAGTCACGCGATACCTCAACCGTTGGTTTTACAATGTGGATGCGTCGTAAACCGCGCCGACGCGTTGGCTCGCGACCGAGCCAGCCTCACGCGTCAAACGAACAACACAATTGAACACATTCAGACACAGTTGGCTGATGCTTCTGGAGCAAGCAACTTTCATGTGATGAGAGTTTAGCGGCCTCGGCAAACTCGTCGAGAGATGACTGGCCATTGTGAGGCTAGAACATCTCCAAGTCAAAGCCAACAGCTTCGCATGTACAAGACTTGATTACTCAAGCGCCCTCTTGCATCCTCCTCATCCTCTCCTCCGCTGCCCTCGCTCTCCTCTCCCTCTCCAACCTCGTCCGCATCTCAGGCGTCAGCCCCCTAGCCTCCGCCTCCCTCCTCTCCTGCGGCGTCTTCAACAAGCCCGCAGCCAAGTTATTTGCCTTGGGCTTCCTACTATCCGCGACGACTTTGGGGCCCTCGACCCGCAGCCGCTCCTCTTCGGCTTTCCGTCTTTCCGCCTCCTTCTCGTCCGCGTCCTTCTTCTCCCGCGCGCCGCGCTGCTCCGCGTCCGCTTTGCTCATGCCGGGGGGCACTTTGGCTGTTTCCCAGGGCCACGCTGCCTCGCCGAGCTCGGAGCGCGCGACGCGGAAGGCATCGCGGGTGGAGCGGTCGCCTGCGAGATCGAAGGCTGTCTTTCCTTCGCGGTTCGGAAGGGTTGGGTCGGCAGAGCCTCGTGTCAGGAGGCCTAGCACTAGTGGTGCGGTGTTCTGGGCGGCGGCGAGATGTAGTGGTCTAGGAGCATGGTAGTTTTGCTCCGGTGGCTGGAATTCGAAGTCGGGGCTGATGTTGTTGTTCTTGAGATAGAAGAGCATGGCCGGGAGTTTTGATCTTCGGACAAAGGCCTGTAGCTGTGAAGTATGGAGGAGTGCCGTCTCCTCCGCCTCTGTCAACTTTGGCTTCGCTGGTTTGACTTCGGGAGTCTTGGCCGATGTTGGAGCCGTCTCTGCCTCTTTCTTGACGGGGATGATTTCCTGGACCTTCAAACGCGTCAACTCGATAAAGGACCGCATCAGCTCTTTCTGAGTAGCTCTCCTTGTACTGAACGGAAACCCTCGTATCCGCGGGTCGTTCTGCCGCATAACTTGTCCGTCGTAGGGGCCGAACAATGTTCTCCGGTTCGTTGTGCCAGTTGCTCTGACGAACAGTAGCTCAGACGTGTCCAGCAAAGCCTTCCAATCATGCAGCAGCGCACGTACATCCTCGACCAAAGCCTGCTCATTGTACCGACGTAGACTTGAACCAGCAGAATGTGCGGTGCCCTTGGCGTTATCGTTGCTGGACTGCGAGCCACCCTGCTTCCGTCGCGTCGTGTATCGATGAAATGTCTTGTGAGCCAGTACCGTCGCTTCACGGTTCAGCGTCGTGCCCCCTTTAGATGGTCGCGGTGCGAGTGACACGACCATGGCGGCGAAGTGACCGCCACCGATCATGCAGAGGAAGATGTGCGGTCCTTTGTATGCGATCTCAGGGAGTTTGCCATCTTTGCCAATATTGGGCATCTTGATAGGTTCAACCTGCTTCTTCTTGACGATGTCGACAAAGTCCGTATTCCGTTGTTCGTCGCCGGTGAGGATGGCTCGATACATGCCAAAATAACTCCTCTCTGGGAGAAGGGGAGAGCTGAACCATATCAGAGGTGGTTTCCCGCGGTTCTTCCTGCCTGTGCTCTCGTCCGCATCGCCTCCATCCGCGTTATCTCTCTTGTTCGCGATCCGAGCTTGCTTCTTCAGGAGAGCTGTAAGCGTAGACTCTTGTCGGCCCTCCTCGTCTTCTTCTTCCGAATCGTCCGAGTCTGAGCCAGAAAGCGACTCATCGAGGGTGCCGACTAGTTTCTCGAATTCGGATTCTGATACGGCCTTCTGCCCTCGTAGCTTCTGTTTGAGGTTGTAGTGGTGGAGGTCGGACTTGAGGTGGCCGCGCTGGTCGAGGATGGTGGTCAAGGTTTGGCTGCAGAGGGAGCAGGTTTGGGAGCCGACGAGGTTGTCGGAGGAGGTGTTGAGGCTTGTCTCGGAGGGAGTAGCTGAGGGACTCGTCGCGGTGATAGCTTCGGCATCTGGATCGGTATCGGCCTTTGGTGTCAGGGTATCGAGGACCTCGGGCGGAAGATCATAGACTTGTGTACTGGTTAGTCTCGGGTGTCA
Organism: Stylonectria norvegica; assembly: GCA_014621405.1. NCBI lineage: Eukaryota > Fungi > Ascomycota > Sordariomycetes > Hypocreales > Nectriaceae > Stylonectria > Stylonectria norvegica. The sequence goes on from JAANBC010000242.1 coordinate 10,768, forward strand.
TGATAGATGGCGGGGTAGTGGAAGCCATCGCGGGAGATCATGGCTTTACTTACTGTACAGCGGTCTCCGTAACAGATCCTCCGTAGGCTTCGACATGTTGTGACTGGTAGTTGTGTGATGTAGGGCACTGTCGGCTACTCTAACAGCGATCTCCAAGCTGGACGTCGCGTCGAGACTTTTTCTAGAGATGATGATCTTAGCCTTTGGTGGTGACGCACCTCAAAGCCCTGCGCAGCTGAGTCAATCGGCCAGTTCCCCAAACCCCACTGCGACTCATTCGCCGCTAACCCGCTAAGCCGCAGCGCGACAGCGCTAAAACCTATGTATTAACCTCACCCGCTGTGGCTCAAGGCTCTAGCCGCTGCGCCTTATCTTATCAGTCTCTCCCAGCCCAAGCTCCAGCTCCGTCTGAGGCCAATGACCTCACCGCACGTCAGCCACAGCCATCTCTCCCCCACCATCGTCAACGTCACAGGGGCCCAGCACCTCCAACTTTTCAGCTTCCTGTGTTCCCTCGCAAACCTGGCTGTTGGACGTTTGCTCTTAGCCAAGACGTGGGTCTGCGTCAGCGGCCCCGGCTCCTTCCACTGATGTTCTGCGAATCCATGCTGTGAAACGCGCTCTAGCTTGGGGCAGAAGCTCCTCCGTGCTTTCCTTGGCTTCGATGCTCGATGCTTGTTTGATGCTGCTACCCCGCCCTGCGTAGCCCGCGTCAACGTGATGCCATTCCTAGAATAAATACTCCTTCGAAGCCACATCTTAAAGCTAACTTTATCTTCACTTCTACCATCCTACTCTAGATTAATCTTACTGCTACCTGCATTCAACCGATTCATACACTCCCGTTACCTCGTGACACAATCCTCAGACCAGACCTTCACCATGGATTACATCAACAAGTTCACCGGTGGCGGCAACAATAACAACGACAACAACAGCGAGAACCCCAAGCAGGACCAGAACCAATACGAGCAGAACCAGTCCGATATCCAGCCAAAAGAGGGCCAGAGCAGCGGCGGCGGCTTCATGGACAAGATCAACGGCATGGCTGGCGGCGGCGCCCAAGGCGAGAAGAACGAGGATGGTTTGGACAAGGGTACGTCATGTCCCATATGTATCTTCCTCTTACTGCAGCCGCACTGACAATATCTTCTCAGCTGTCGATTTCGTTCAGGAAAAGTTCCTCGGTGCGGGCGACCAGTCTAACGAAACCGCGGCGGAGCAGGCCAAGGACGAGGCCATCTCCGACTATATTCGTGGCCAGTACAAGACATCAACTGGCAAGGATTTCTTCGTTGCCGACAAGGACAAGGACTACGGTTCTTAGATTGGTGTACAACATGGGTTCGCGAGGTGATAACATGGCCGGGCAGCCACCGCTGTGTGTAAGATAGCATCGATGACGATGAATGAACACGAATGAATACAAATGGATACTTTTAAAGGTTTACCTGTGGTAGTGTCTTCCGCAGTGAAATTGGATCTTGTACCATAAGCATACACTAGGCGTCTGAAACCACACATTTCAAATTATTCGCTCCATGCTATACTAGTACGTAACTGTTTGGAGCTTCTGAATGTGACACATTTTAATCCATTAAATACGCTAGTCTATCATTACTTCTCTTCACTTCTAACACAGCACGGCTGCCACAGAAGGTAGCAAATAGCCAATAAGCACATACGCCAAGATCGCAAGCATAATCACCGAGAACTCTTCAGTCCCGAACTTGAACCAAGTATTCCTCTTCCCATCCATCACCTCCGACACCCTGGGGCCCTTACTGACCTGTTTCCTCCACGGCGACGCCATCCCCAAGTCTCCCAGAATTTGCTCAGCCGTAATCTTCGCGCCGGCGAGCACAATCGGCACGCCCGTTCCCGGATGCGTGCTGGCGCCGACAAAGTACGTGTTTTCAATTTCGGTGGCTTTCGTCTGCGGCCGGAACCAGAGCACGTTGAAGAAGTTGTGACTGAGACCTAGGATGGCGCCCTTGTCGAGATTAAATTTGGATTCCCACGTCAAAGGCGTGTTGACGATCTCGTGGACGATGGCTTCCTTGATGGAAACGCCGATTCGGGCGCTAATGGTCAAGAGCACTGCGGTACGTGCCTGCTCGACAATCATCTCCCATCGCTGCTCGTCAACTGGGAGGCCGTCTTCCATTGCCTCGCCCTGCGAGCGCGCCAAGTGTCCCACAGGAACGAGCACAATCACCGTGTCGCGGTCGGGAGGAGCGGCAGTAGGATCAACTCTGCTCGGTACGTTGACGTAGAAACTGGGCTCCTCGGGCAGCACGTGCTTGGCGAAGATGGAGTCAAACGACTCCTTGTACTCTTCTGCCAAGAAGATGTTGTGCGTCGACAGCTCGGGAACCTTGCGATCCAAACTCCAGTAGAAGGAGATGGAGCTGCACGAGGCATCCTTCTTCTGCAATTTCTTACAGACCTTCTCGATCGTGGGTGTCCGCGGTAGTAGGTTGCTATAGGCGTAGACGAGGTCGGCATTGAGTACCACGACGTCGGCTTTCAGCTCCTCTCCGTTCTCCAAAAGCACACCGGTAGCTTTCTTGCCGTCTGGTGAGGAGACGACGCGTGATACTGGTGTTGAGAGCTGATAGTTGACACCGTATTTCTCGCCGATCCTGACGAGGGCGTCGACGACTGTGTGAAAGCCGCCCTTGGGATACCAGATTCCCTCGGCGAACTCAGTGTATTGGAGTAGAGAGTATGTCGCAGGCGCATCGAATGGGCTCATGCCCATGTACATGGTTGCAAACGTGAACACCCTTCGCAGCCTCTCGGTGTGGAAATACCGTCCCGCTCTGGCCCAGATGCTCTCAAACGGATGCATATCAAGAATCTTAGCCACGAAGCTCGGCCGCGCCATATCCCAGATATTCGTGAAGTTCTTCTTAAGAACCTGGTCGACCGAAATCTCGTAATGGCGATGACCCTCCTGCAGCCAGCTCACCCAGCGCTCGAAGCCCTCAGGGCCCTCCCAGCGCTCGATCTCGGTGCGCATGGCAGCCAAATCGGAGCTGTGCTGGAAGCGCTCGCCATCGTGGAACCATACATTGTAGTTGGTCGGACAGCGTAGCAGGTCAACGCCCGCTTCGGGGAGCGTGGTGTCGAGGTCTGCGAAGGTCTCGTGGAAGAGGCGCGGAAGAAGGAAAAGCGAGGGGCCTTGATCGAAGCGGTGGCCATCGTGATAGATGAGTGAGCAGCGGCCTCCGGTGAAGCTGTTCTTCTCGACGACGGTTACTCGGATGCCGGCTTTGGCGAGACGGGCTGCGAGGGCTACACCACCGGCTCCAGCGCCTACGGACGAGACATTAGATACTGAGAGTGACTCGGTCTTTTGGTTGGGACGCGACGGGGGTTGAGCTTACCGACGATGATAGCGGACTTGGGCTTCTCAGACATGTTCGTATACTTCGTGTTTTTGACTTCTCGATCGAATATCCTGCAATCTCACTTACACGACGTTCCAAGATCCGCGCAGACACCCAAACTTAAAGCCAAACGGCCGTGGCCACCAACCGCGCCATATATTGACATTGCACTCATCAACGACTCTGTCCAAGCCACCGTTCTGGTGGGCCCAACGCCAGGGTCTCAGCGTCCATGAGCCGTCGACCGTGTCGCCAAAGCCTCACAAAGGCTTGCGGAACCGATGGCGACCATTATGTATGACACCATGACTTCGGCCGCGATCGGGATAGCGGCCTTTGGCAATGTCCGCCCACCGCGCGCCGGCGCTAGTAACGCTCGGCCGGTTGGGAGACGGATTTGCTTGTGATTGTCTTAAAGTAAGTACCCGGCGTATCCGCTTGGGACCTGGATATCTGTGAGATCGATTTGACAGCGGCTTTGGGGGGAGGTTGGTTGGTTGGCCGGTTGGGTGCTAAAAAGAGAGGGGGGGGGATCGTGGGTTAGGTGTTGTGCGACGGATGGGCTAGCGCACCGTACATGGTACCGTGCATGTACAGTATGCTCTATGGATCTGTTCAAGAGGAAGTGAAAAACGCTCGAACGCAGCGGTTGCAAGCCTATTGATGAAAAATTGCTGGACATTTTTTTTTGTGTGAATTTAACCATATGCTGGTCATAAACCAGTCCAGCTTTTGTCGCGAAATGACTGATTGCCGAAGCATCTTGGTGGAGCTTTCGATGTGATTCATGTGAGACATCAGCCACCAAAGCACAGCATATCCGCCTCGGTAAAAGATGTGAAGTACCGCATATGCTTTATTATGCTGGCCTCTCTGGTATTCCTTAGAAAATGATTGTTCACTCACCGACATTTTTATACCGCTGATATGTGCTACCATAGATTTAAGTGCATTGAAATGCGAGAAGCATGAATTTGATAGGCTGGCACAGATTAGGACAGCGAGGTAAAAAGACATCAAATTGTTTTACTGAAATTTTCCGGGAAGTATTCTCTTGAGTTTAACCATTGTGGGCGAGTTAATAAAATGATCTCTCCCAAATTTGCCTGTCATACAAGGATCCCTCCACCGTCTGCAGGAGCCAAGTTACCTCATGATTTCTCCTCGAATCTGCCAGACACTTCAGTAACATTTCTACGTCGAAGATTACCACCCTCATCATGCTCGTCATCCCATCGAAGGATCTCCTCTTTCGGTATCTTGACAAGACGATGTGTGTTGGCTCCATTGCCGTCAACCTCGGTGACTTCGGTACGAATTTCGTAGCCCTTCCACTTTGGAAGTAGGTGCATCCAGAGGATATAATAGACGGCACATAAGACAAGACTATAAGGCCTCATTAACATTTCGGCGTTCCGCTATTCCAAAGGAAGAAATAGATACTCACATTCCGATGCCAACTACGCAATACGTTGCATACCAAAAGCTGACGGCCCCGGCATAAGCTCCGCCCTTCGGTGGCCACCACGGCATGGCGAGCATGAACACCTGGATGAGTATAAAGAAGACAACGGTGACATGCCAGGCTTTGAAATCGGCACGGCCCAGTCCAGAGCGGCTGCGGCGGCGACGCAAAATGTAGACGCCGACCGTCATGGCAAACCTGAACAGAGCGGACGGGTAAGTTTGTAGGGTGACAACTGCGCAATTGATTAGAACTGGTCTAAGATAATGGTGCTCAAGAAGATAATCTTGCAGGCTTACCAAACGTGAAGGCGTCACCCGCTGGTGGTGCAACAATCATGATGATTGTGATCACGAAATTAACCAGATATGGGCCAAGGGGGGTCCCAAAAGGCTTGGTTGACACCCAGAAGTTGGTATACGGTAGGACACCTTGCCTATAGTTCAGTTGATTAGTATCTGGTTCTCAAAGCATGAATTGGCCATTATGAAAAGCTGGCCTCACCGTCCAATCTCGCGAACCATTCTGGATTGACCCACGGTTCCAGCAAGAAGATTCCCGAACGCACTCAAAGCCACCAAGAAGTTGAGAACTCGAGAAGCAGACTTGCTGCCGTTGAAGAGTTTGTCGAAAAACATCGATGCTGCGATCTGGCTGGCGCCCTTGAACTCCTCCTTGGGAACAACGGCGAAGTAGGCGATGTTACAAAGCATGTACAGCACGGCCACCACAAGAAGGGACGCGGCTCCATTCCTCTTCAGGGTCGGGATGGGGTTCTTTATTTCGTTGACGACGTAGAAGGCGTTGTAGTAGCCGGCATAGGAGAACACGATGCTGACGAGGGCGGAGGCGAGATCGTTGCCGTTCGGTTGGACGCCTTCGAAAGCGTTGTGGAAGTTGGCCTTCGGATGGGGGATACTTTTAACGTTTCCGCCGAGAACTACTAAGCCGGAAATGCTGATACTGTTCGTGCCGCATGTTAGTATAGTTCGTATCCCCAGAGTGAGTGACTTACAAGACCAGGACCAGAACCTTGACCACGCCGATGGCGTTGGACAGCCAAAGAGAGTACTTGTTATGTACGATGATGCAAATCATGGCAAGGGTATAAGCGCCGATGGCGACGCCTCTCATTTGCCATTGCGACGGTGTTGTGTCGCTCATACTCCAGAGGTACTGCGAGAGAACTAAGAACTGATCAGAATATGGACGACACCGAGATAAGCAGAAAAAAAGTGGTCACTTACCAACGGCATTGCTTGAACCAAACGACAGCAAGATGTCCTGCACAGCAAATGCAATCGGGAAGAAATACCTCGGTTTCGGGTATTGTTGCTCCAGATAGACCACATCACCACCGCTTCGGTTGGGGAAGTAACTTGCCAACTCTAGATATATCGAGAATCCCGCAGCAGCCATGAGAAACCCAATGAACCAATAGATGAGCGAGAGACCAATGGAGCCTGTAGCATTCAGAATACTGGCAGCTGTTCAAGGATGTCAGCGCATCTGTCTTTCCCTCTTCAAGACGCGGATGCCGTACGGGTTGAGAAGATACCCGTCCCTACCATCATGTTGATGTTCAAGAATATGACTGTTATCCACCCCACATTGTAGCCAAGGGGCGAACTGGTCTCGACAGGTGCTCCCCCAGCATCCTGATAAGAAGGACCGGAGTCGTTGCCTCCCTTAGCACGTGTGTATGCGAGGCCGCCGTCGTGAATGATGGATGGTTCCGAGTCGCTCGCTTCCGTATCGATTGGAGCAGGAGCGTCGAATTTCGAGCCCTGAAAACGTTGGAAGAACCCCATGATTTCAGTGCCGAGTATTGAACTGGCAAGTATAGATCGAGAGACTCCTATTCAGAGAGCACCGCGGTCCGCATGGCTCTATCTATACGCCGTCCCACGGTTACCGGAACTCCTTCTCACCTCGTACGAACCGAAGATAGGCAACTTAGAATTGCTACATATATTGGCGATAGCATGCAATACAATACGCACAACAGGCTTGAGATGATACAATCCTACTCGCATGCTCATCCTAACTGTCGGGTCGGCAATATCGTGTTGGTTCACTGCCCGAAACTCCGACGCTCATGCGGAGGCAGGTACTGGGTTAGCTGCATGGCAACACCCTATTGGAGATCCCGAACCCGTCACAAGGTTCTCATGAGACAAATGCCGTACTGATAATCGGATTGTCTGTTCTCAGCTGTTAGGTAATGTTAATTACATAGTTTGGTCAGGGGGGGCATGTTTTGAATGTACGAACCATTGTGTCCCGTATACCCGGGTTTCAGGAGATTCGTGTGCCACTCGTAGGTATAAGTTGGGTTAAAGTTCATGTCAAGTAGATTTTGTCACTTTACGGATACCATTGCCATGATCTAGAAGGCCAGTGTTTATTGATATTAGAGTCTTACCGCGTACGTGTACTATACGATCCGCGTGGGGGGCAGCTTGGAGAAGTGATCCGGAGCATTCCCCGCCGCTCATGCAGACACCCCACGATGGAGACGGCCAAGCCACGATTGTCACTCCCACCTTGTACACTTACACACTGTTGCTACTTAAACTCTACGATCCAGGCGGTAACTTCAAGCTTTTACTATGTAATTCCAGCTATGAGACTAGGGGGAAGATGAGACCTTCATTCGGGGACTATAGACTTATGAATCATGAGTGGAAGAAGCAACTCATCTACGCAGAGTGGAAATATGTTTTTTACAAACGAAACAAGAAGACCCCGGAATTCTAAAACTTTGGAATTTTGGGGCTTGATCTCGCAATCGCTGCCCAAGTATTGTGAGATCACAAGTGGATGCACCAGTCCTGCGACTTACACCGGGGGCTGCTTCTATGGCAACATTATACCCTGGCATCACGATATACATACGTGGCGGAACACTGAATTTCTGCGTGAAATATCACGTTATCGAAATCTCCAACGACTGTTATTGGACGGTTTTGACCCTGAATGGTACAAGATGGAGGAGTGAATATAATTCACCGTGACCTGCACCTTAGTAGAACAAGGGGCTTCGGCTATTGACCGAATTAGTTCCCCGAATAGGCAATTCAAAGAGGCGTAGCTGCGGCTCTGTTTAAACTAGTTCGATTTTGTTTGTACAGTTCAAGACCTGTTTTTTTGTTAGCGGGTGACTTTGATGCAGTCTAGAGACGGGATCTGAGCCACTAGAAATCGAGCATTATAGCTATAGTGGGGAACAGCTACAGGGAGTCTCGTACCTGTGGCTTGGGCTTCAACCACTAATAAATTCAGCTTTAGCTAATCGGCGCTAGACAGGGTACAAGTACCAAGCGAACAAAAAAAACAGGGGTTCGACTGTAAGTCATAACGTTATTCTAGCGGCCGATTGAACAGATCTACCTTAGCTTCATGGGACTGCGTGGAGGTGTGGCTTGTTATACAGAATACCGCTACACCAAAATGTGAAGCTCCACACGTGATGCAGAGTAATCCGACCTTATCCCTTATTCAACATGGCTGTCTTACGGCATGAACCATCGAAAGACGATCCGGGGAAAGAAAGCTAAGAGGCCGTGATTTGCGGCGCTTTGTGTGGTGCTAATGCGACTCTTGGCGGTTTCGACGCTTGCAAAGGGAGGGGGGGGGGGGGGGGGGATCCGCCAGTGTTTTCTTCGCTTACAGCCTACTGATCAGCAGTCTCGTACACTTGCAAGTTCTCATACTTACGACGTCGAACATAACAGCTTGCTTGAACCGAACCTCGTGATGATTTATACAGAAGTAAATACCAAGGTTGTTCGTTTACTTGATCGCCCCGTAACAACACTATGTGTAATATAGCGATCTGCCTCGCCTGTGAGTCAGAAACTCACAGCTTGAGCTTGGATCAGCAATATTTGTTTGAGCATCTATCGATCACATTTTGCAATTATCTCTCTACTACACAACGGAGTTTGCCAATTTCCTAGCTTGAGATGATGGAAGTGACAAAAGAACTCTCGCCTGCTGCGGACGGTGCCCCCAAGCTCGTGCTCGACGATGTGACTGGCGACATGGTAACGCGGAACGAGCTGAAGAAGCGGACGCAGAAACGTGCAAAGAAAGAAGCTCGCGCTAAGGATGTGGCCCAAAAGCTGGAAAAGGGAACCGCTGAACCGTTGCTGAAGCCCAAAGCCACGGACGCGGCATCGATTGACCCCGACGCCATGTTCAAGCAGGGCTTTTTGTCCGAGATATTCAAGGATCATCCGACAAAGCCTGTGGTGACGCGCTTCCCACCCGAGCCTAATGGATTCCTTCATTTGGGACATGCTAAGGCTATCGCTATTGACTTTGGCTTTGCGCGATACCATGGAGGAAAGACTGTAGGTCTAATTCTAAGACCATTGCTTTGCTGAGAGTACTAATGCTGCGGCAGATCCTGAGGTGAGTTGAAGTTTTCCGTGAGAAAACGTACCGGCTAAGACCAACATAGGTTTGATGATACAAACCCGGATGAGGAGGAAGAGGTCTACTTCGAATGGATCTTGAAGATCATTAAGTGGCTAGGTAAGTTCGCTGTCATCAACGTATGTGCAAACGGACGAGTAGGTAACCGCGTCTCACAATATTATAGGCTTTACCCCAAGCTTAATAACATACTCAAGCGACAACTTCCAAAAGCTCTACAACCTCGCCGTAGAACTCATCAAGAAAGACAAGGCATACGTCTGCCATTGCAACGAATCCGAAATCAAGCTCCAACGAGGTGGCAAAGATGGCAAAGAGGGCCCTAGATATCGGTGCAAACACGCCGAGCAAGAGGTCACGACGAACTTAGCTAAATTCCAGGATATGCGAGATGGAAAGTATGAGCCGCAGACGGCGTTTCTGCGAATGAAGCAAGATATCGAGAGTGGCAATCCTCAGATGTGGGATGTCGCGGCTTACAGAATACCCAAGAAACAGACGCGTCACATTCGCGCTCCCGAGTGGAAGATCTTCCCGACATATGACTTCACGCATTGCCTGTGCGATAGCTTCGAGGGCATTACTCATAGTCTCTGTACTACCGAGTTCATCTTGGCTAGAGAGAGTTATGAATGGCTTAACAAAACGCTTGGTGTTTACGAGCCTATGCAGCGCGAGTTTGGTGAGTACTGGTACCTCTCTACCTTGCTTCACGCCGCCCTTTACCCGTGCTGGTTGACGACGATGCCCTCAAAACTCGAGCTCTGACTGACGCACCGCATTAGGACGACTGAATATCAGTGGAACCATCATGAGCAAGCGGGCACTCAAGAAACTGGTGGAGAACAAGATTGTTCGAGGCTGGGATGACCCTCGTCTTTACACGCTCATCGCCATTCGACGCCGAGGCATCCCGCCCGGCGCACTGCTCTCTTTCATCAACGAGCTCGGTGTTACGACAGCCAAGACTGTCATCCGTATCGCTCGTTTCGAACAATCCGTGCGTCGCTATCTCGAGTCGTCCGTCCCCCGCCTCATGCTCGTCCTCGACCCGATTCCCGTCACGATTGAAGACGTCGATGAAATACAGGAGCTTGACGTGCCATTTTCACCCCGTGATGCCAAGTTTGGTTCTCACAAGGTGCGTCTGACAAAGACGATTTACATTGACCGTGCCGACTTTAGAGAGACGGACACCAAGGGCTATTTCCGTTTAGCTTTGGGTAAAACAGTTGGCCTGCTCAACGTGCCCTATCCTATCAAGGCCACCTCATGTACGAAGGATAATATAACGAGAAAAGTCACCAGTATCCAAGCCACCTTTGACCGAGAATCTAAGCCAAAGACTTACATCCAATGGGTACCCGATGGCTCAGTGAAGCTGGAAGTCCGGATCCATAGCCCGCTCTTCAAGTCCGAGGACCCTATGGCAGCCGAGGGTGGGTTCTTGAACGATGTCAGTTCCGACAGCGAGACTATTCACCCCAATGCCATGATAGAAGAGGGCTTTCACGAAGTCCGTCGGAATGCACCGTGGCCTGCCACAGTTGGTGAAGAAGGTGGTGACTGTGGGTCGGAAAGCGTGAGGTTCCAGGCTATGCGCATTGGCTACTTCGTAAGTTTGAAGTAATCCGCGCCAAGACCAAGCTGACATGCGGCAGGCTGTGGACTCGGATAGCACAGAGGATCAAATCGTGCTAAATCGCATTGTTTCACTCAAAGAAGATGCTGGGAAGAAATAGGCGTGTGCAAGACAAGGCTTGAACACATCCGCGGGCGGTTAGTGTCGTTGATAATGTGAGACGGGACAATGCCTTCACCATCGGCCCTGTTTTGTTGTTGTCGTTCTGAAACACTCGGTGTGCTGCAAATGTCGGAAGCCTTGTTGAAAGAAGCTGTGAGATTAGAATAGAAGGACACAATGGGGAATGCTTTAGACAAGACATTGAACCAAAGCTTCAGGACAGACATTGCAGAGAGTTAAGCTGTTTGCCAGACCTTGCTCTTTCAGATGGGATTTATCTGAGGTGGGATTTATTCGATGTTGAACATGCAGGAGCCGTAATTGTGTCAACTGTCGATCCACAGGGCGGGGACAACGACAGCAAAAGAGCAGGCCCCATGCATTCTAAAGCACTAGTAATAGATAGCCTGAGTAGACGTATACTATTGGCTTGCCCAGGAAGGGAGAAGTCTTGCTGCAGGTTCAGCTGATGGTTTCACGTCGTTGGTCTTCAGACTAGCGCTTTCTGGCCTTCAACACTGAGGAAATGCGGGGGATTTATTTAGGATGGGCTTTTCCTTTCCGTCTAGTACGCAGCCACAATCATTGAAAGCAAACTGTTTTCCGGATGGACTATTCGGGGGTAATGTCCGTGGCTGGTTCGGCACAATCTAGGTTCAAGTGTTGTTATAAGACATACAAGTAGACAGTCAAATTGACGACCTCACCTAAGCGAAGCATTGTCGTTATCAGTCGTCTTTATCAATACATCTTATAGCATGTCCAACGAAAAGGTCGCCCTCATCACGGGCGGTGCCTCGGGCATGGGCCTCGCCGCAGCAAAGGTCCTCGGCCCCAAAGGATGGACCATCCACCTCCTAGATTTCAACGACGAGGCGGGTCGCGCCGCTGCTCAGTCAATTCCAGGGTCCAAGTTTCACAAGGTCGACGTGACGTCGTGGGACTCGCTGTCCAAGGTCTTTGCTGCGATCTTTGCCCAGGCCGGTCGGCTGGACTTTGTGTTTGCCAACGCGGGCATCGTCGAGAGGGATAACTTTTACGATACGCCAGACTCCGATGATGTTCCGCCGGAGCCGAACCAGAAGACGATTGATGTCAATCTAAAGGCAGTCATCAACCAGAGCTACCTCGCGCTGCACTACTTCCGTCGCAGCCCACACAAGGGAAAGGATGCGTCGCTGGTGATTACGGCGAGTGTAGGCGGTTTGGTGAGTCTATTCTCCTCTTCCATCCGTAGTTAGTGAAGCGCAGAATGCAAGATATTGACTCCAGTAGTATCCGGCCGAGTACTGCCCCATCTACGCCGCGTCCAAAGCTGCCTGCGTCAACTTCATGCGCTCCATCGCAGTCCCCTACCACCAATACAGCGGCATCCGCGTGTACGCCATCTGCCCGGGAACAGTGCGGACCAACCTGCTGGACTCCAAGGAGTGGTCGAATTTCCCCGCGGAATACTTCACCCCGCTTTCGCGGATAGCCTCAACCGTGGAGTTGCTGGCCGAGGGTGGAGACTTGACGGATGCGCGGGGTCGCACGTTTAAGGAGGGCAAGAACTTCGGGCTGGCGGTGGAGATCAACGGCGAGAAGATCTATTTCCGTGATAAGCCCGAGTACTGCGACGATAATATGAGGAAGGTTATCGAGGCGACGAGTATGGCGAATCAGTTGGAAAGGTTGGAGGAGCATAAGGCGAAACAGAATGGGGCGAAGTGAATAGTTCTGACTACATTTGGGGAGCCCGGGGTTACATGAACATTATAAGGCGCTGCCTCTGTTTATTGTGCTTATTTCTACGCTGTTCATTAAGCACTGCAATTGCTCAAATCTGTCTTGCTTCGACAATGCAACTCGTGTTTTGTACCATCTACTCGAGTTACATTTTGGACAAGGTAGACCGTAGGGGGCACCACTTGCGGCACTAACTTGACGTACACGAATATGCTCCCTGCCGACGACCGCAGACTTTGCTAGAAGTTCATCTTTAATTGCTTGGCTAAATAAACATGTTACGACATTCACTCAATTCAAGGTGGGCCGGGAGGGGCCAAGCGGAGCTCCGGCCGGTGGGGCCGAGCTACCCCGTGTTTATATCCTTACTAGGCTACCTATTGCCGAAATGCTCCGCAATGAATTACGGGGTGGAATATGCGAAGAGCATGTGGCTATTCTCTCGTCAAGTACTCGGACATATTGTCCGTGAGGTGCTGTTGGATTGAGCTGCCGCCAGATGCAAGCTTGCTAGCTTTTGAAGTTGGCACATTACGACATAGTTGGAGGGGCCTGGCACTGTCAGGATAACGATTCCCTGTAGTCCATTCCTGTTAAGGCGATCTTCGTGTCGTTTATCAAGACACTCTCACATTTATAGTGTCAAGGGTATTTCATTTTCCCCTCTAATTCCAGGCTTGATCTCATCAACTCGTTCTGAAACTGCACCGAAATTCCTATTATTACTCCAACATCATATCATGGCCAACACTGATACGTCCAAGGGCCATGTCCGCATCGACCACGACTTTGTCGTCGATCGATACAAGTACGAAAATAAGATACACTATCAGCGTGCGTAGACAGCCGACCATGGTTAAAATGATCTCATGTCTAATGCTTCTCAGCGTGCATAAAGGCGGCATTCTACTTCAAGAAGCTCCCCAATGTCTCCTACGAGCACTTCTTTGAGCACTGGTCTCACGTCCATGCCGACCTCACCGCTGGCTCAAGAAGGTTTGGGCTTGCTAAGTGTCTACGATATACGCAGGTAAGATGACCGGCCCATTCCACGAAGGCCGCGAGAGATAGACGGGAGGAAGATAAGGAGTATCTAATTCTTCAGTAGCATCACCAATTTCCTGAGATGAAAGAAGGACTGAAAAGGATTGGCATGAAAACTATGGATTACGATGGATGCTCAACACTCTGGTTCAAGACCTGGGACAACTTTGAGGAATTCTTCACGAGCACAGACATCCAGGTCAAGCTCACGAGGGAAGACTGTAACAATTTCATGGTCTTGGACGATCCAGGAATCAATGTCTTCGTAGGGTATGCCGCTGATCACTCACTCTCTGCACACTTGGGGCTGGGCTAACCATTCTTTAGACAAGAAGTGATCATTTTCGGAAAAGGTATTCCTGGCGTTGATGACGAGGACGGGATGACAGAGTACTTGAAGGAGGAGCAGGTAGCAGATCCTAAGTCTGCGTAAAATATACTCTCTTGGCATGTTTATGTGTATGTTGAAATGTAATCTTGTCCCGAAATCTGTGAATATGCAAACCGTTTAGTCTCTAGTCTCTAGCCCCTAAACTACGCAATCTCATTTCTGTCCCATCATATGACCACTGCTGAGCATAAACTGGGCACCAAGATCAAGCACATTTTGCCATCTCAAATGCTTTATTTCGGAAATTTCGGAAAGTTTCAAGCTTGTGAAGGCCAGTTTAGAGATGACCAAATTCACAATCGATCGGGTAAGCTTTTCCAGCTTCTCCCAGGTGATTGCTCAAGTCTGCGACCGTCATCACATAATCTGGATGTTGGTCGTAGCTCATCTAAAGTCATGCAGCGACAGGGGGTTCTAGCTGTCTTGGCCCAAAAGCTTGGAGGCGTGCGGGTGGAAGAAAACCCCGTACACGCTGAGCAAGATACCAATTTTTGAGAATAGTAAGTAAACATCAAAAAGTTATCTCTATATAATCCCCAAAACGATGCTCAAGTTAATATCTTATTTTCTAAATGATCTTAGGCCGTAGGTGATATTTACTATAAAAACGGTTAGGTTTGGTGGCGGCCATCCCCGTCTTTTCTTTCAGCTGCTTGGGGATTGACAGGCTAGTCTCCAGGTTTACCCCGGACCCCCACTGCCTTAGCGTTGGCGTTTTGTCTGGAGAACGACTCCCGAAATGTAGGCTGTAGGTGATAGCTACCCGATTGGGAAACAGTTGACGTTTGCTACTTTGAAGGACATCATACCCCCTGAGTTTATGTGGAGGATGGTCGTGGTTGCGGCGAGCTTTGTAATATGCGGCTTCCTTCGTGACACGCCACGAAGGGAAAACAGATCCCTACAAAGTATTTGATCGCCGGCTTAGTCTCCCTTTATGAGTCGGAGCAGAACAAAAAGTTTGTTTCCTCGATTTTTCTCGTAACAATGTCTTCACTTCACGAGAAGCCATACAAGGGGAGTCTTGACGAGAAGAAGCATGATATCGAGAAGCTTGAAAACGAGCATGTTGTTACGCAGTCTAAGCTCGCCCCTGGCGAGCATGTTACTATGAGTGGACAGACTGTCAGCCTGACATGGAAGACATGCCTGGTCATTTTTGTACGAAACTTCTTTCTCTGTGGTTTCGAGCCTCTCTAACGTGAGCAGATCCTTTCATCGACATTTGGGTTGTCGTTTTGGCCTGTTCCTACTACTGCTGCCATGCAGAGCCGTTTGGCAGCATCATGGAACGATCCAAAGGCTGTTGGATGGTTTAGTATGACTTCTCTCCTCTCCTCAGAAACTGTGAAAAATTACTGACATTATTCTTACATAGTCCCCGCGTACACAACCGGCAACGCACTTGGCTTCATCGTAGCCGGAACGTGAGTGTCTTTATCTCAGAGAAGCCAACTCCCACAGCTCCTAACTCGTTTTTGATACAGCAACTCTGACCTTTTTGGTCGCCGAATCTTTCTGATCGCCGGAAATGTCCTTTGTTGCATTGGCTCTATTGTCACTGCATCATCTCACGGGTCGACTCAATTCATTGCTGGGCTGGCCATCACCGGCTTCGGTGGCGGGAATTGCCAGATGGCTATGGTATCTATCCCCGAGTTGATGCCCAATAAGTATCGCCACATTGGCATCTGCATTGCCGACGGACTCGTCTATATCATTGTTGTCATCGGCCCAATTGTTGGAAGGGTAAGTTGCATCCTTCATGTTTAGGGTACTGCCTTGGGAAATACTAACATTTGTTAGTATGCCATTGATGCTGGTGGACGAAACTGGCAATATATCTACTGGGTTGGATTTATCCTGCAATTCTTCTCTTTGATCGGGCTAGTTCTCTTCTATCATCCGCCCAAGCACCCCAGAGGTGTTCCATGGAAAGACGGCTTGAAGGGACTCGATTACGTTGGCACAGTCCTCGTTATTCCCGGTATCTGCTTGGTTCTTGTTGGAATCATAAATACAACAGTAAGATTCACCATTGCTCAAGTCACAAGAAAAACATACTAATAGTTACAGTACAACGCTGCAAGCAACATACACGTCGTGGCTCCAATGTGTACAGGATTTGGAGTTCTCGTTCTCTTTGCCCTCTGGGAGACCTTCTCAAAGTGAGTTGACCGAGGTGTTTGCCGACATCCAGACTGACGTGCTCTTGTGAACAGTGTCAAATATCCTCTCTGCCCTCCGCATATCTTCCGCTACCACAACGGAAGAGAGTTCACTGCTCCCTTCATCCTTGCCTTCATTGTAAGTGCACAATGTAGATTCTTCGTTATGTAAGATCGTTCTGACTGTACCTAGGTTACGATGTTCTACTATGGCATTAACGTTATTTACCCAACAATGATCAATGTATTCTACTGTAAGTGGGAACTAACACTAAGGATGGTCTCTGCAAATGCTAATCATCATTAGTGACACCAACAACTGCTCGATCGACAGAGCTTCTGCTTACGCTCCCCGGAAACCTCGGACTCGTCTTTGGAGCCTGCCTTCTTATGGCATTCGGAAATATCATCGGCCACTGGAAGTGGACGCTACTCGCCTCGTGGTGCGGCATGACATTGTTCGGCGGGCTCATGGCACTCGTCACACCAACCAACAAGGGCTTGATGATTGCATTTACCTTCTTGATGCAAACTTGCTTCGGATGGGCCCAGTACGAAAGCATTGCCTTCACACAGCTCGGTGTCCCGCAGGAGGAGCTTGGCATCTCCGGAGGCCTCGCCGGCGTAGCTCGGTATGCGGGTGGTTCGCTCGCTGCCGCCGTGTACACGACTGTCTTGACGAACGCTCAGACTGCCCGCGCTGCCATTATCGTTCCCAAAGCGGCTATTGCCCTGGGAATGACGCCCGAAAACGCAGAAAAGTTGCTAATGGGTATTTCTACGGGTTCGAGTTCGTTGGATGACATTCCAGGCTTTGTAAGTCCATATCTGCCGACACCTTGAGGTCTCAAGCATTAGCTGACTTTTTTCTACAGACAACTGAGATTCTCGGCGCGGCCGTCGAAGCATTCAAGTGGTCTTACGCCCACGGCCTTAAGATCACGGCGCTTGTGTCTTTGGCTTTTGCTGGAATTGGTCTAATCTGCTGTTTGTTGTGTGAGAACATCGACGCCAAGATGAACAATACGACGGAGATCTTTCTGGAAAACGATATTCACAAGGAGAAGAACAAGTATCATTGATGGAGTACAGGTTCGCGACTGTGGACTTGGGTTGATGAGTTGGATGTAGTTTTAACCTAGCGCAAGCCTTGAAATGCAATGGATATATGCTTGAGCCTAAGCACGGGAAGAAAAGAACTTCTAATTCATCAAGAACTAGTCTGTACTCACTTTTTATGGACAAACCTCATAAACCGCCTAAGAAGGATGTTCCGATTGATTGTAAGATGAGTCGAGTTACAGAAACCCATACTTTCCAGAGCCCCCCACAATACATAACCGCTCATCTATGAGCATCAGATGAAACACAACCGCCAAACCCTCCGATCACCAAAATCTAGCCCCTTTTCAACACTTCATCAAGAAAAATCATACGCTAACACCTCTCAAAGTCCTCCAAACCACACCAACTCTCCTCCACATCGGAACCGTCGCCTTCAGCCCTGTCCTTACTCCCCCCTCAGCCAACACGCGTCCAATCTCCATGTAGCTCTCCACCGCAACCATCATGGCCGCCCTCGCTTCGCGCGGGAGCAAGTCCATGGGTTTCCGCGACCCGCGGTATTTCTCGAAGGCCTTTCCGAGTAACCTCTTTCGCAATCTTTCCACCTCTTTTCCTTCGGGCAGCGCCACGATTCCTTCTGGCGTCAAGCCCTCTTCCTTCAACCACACCGATGGGAGGTACGTCCGTCCTAAGTCTGCGTCCACGGCAATGTCGCGCGCAATGTTAACGTACTGAAGCGCGATGCCCATTTCCCGGGCGGCCGAGTAAAGGAGTGGCTTGTTGCACGAGTGCGAGGTGTGGTGGAAGACAAGGTCGAGGCAGAGCTCGCCAACAGTGCCGGCGACACGCGAGGCGTAGAGCTCAAGATCGGACTCGTCCTCGATGGGAGGTGTAGTCGAGGTCTGGAACTCGAGATCTGTTTCGAAGCCGTCGAGAAGCGCATACAGAGGTTCTGAGCTGAGGATGTGAGTGGGCAACAGTTCTAACGCCGAGACGGCCGACGGTGGGAAGCTGAGGTGGATAAATTCTTGAATCTCAGACTCTTGGCCGTTGCTGTAGCAGAGATCAAGGTGTTCACGGAGTTTGGAGATCCAGGACAGAGCTTCTTTGGGAGACGAGGCGTTATCTACTAGGTCATCTGCAAGGCGGCAGTACGAGTAACTATTTTTCATCAGTGGCGTTCACTTAACTGGGATCAGAATGCTTACAGCAATGTCAGGTCAATGCGAAGCCGTCCCGGAAATACTGAGCTTGCAATGTAAAAGCTGCGACTCTTCTTACTAAGTCTCAAGACAGCCTCCCGGATGCCCAGAATACGCTGCATGTCAAATTCGCTAGAAGGCGTCACTCTTGCGCGAAGTAAACTCATGATTGGCAGGGAGTCAGCCGGCTCGGCGAACTTGGTAGGGAAAGCATCACACACGGCGACGGCTTTGTCGAAGGCTGCGATTCCAAAGACCACAAGCGTGTTGGTGATGAGAAAGAAGAAGGCCTCTTCAATGTCCAGGCTGCCAAAGAGCTGTTTGCCGAGCTTGGTTCCAGACTCAATCGTCCACACGCCCTGGCGAAGTGACAGCTCATCGACGAACCACAGATACACCGTCGGTAAGATAATGGGGATGAGTGTGCTCGCCAGGGGCATGGCCAAGATGACCTCGCCAGTGAGTGTCCAGGTAATGAGAAGAAAAGGGCATGCCCATGCCAGAATGAGTCCGAGATACAACCCATCGCCGCTCTGAGCGATGAGTAGCCCTCCCGTGACAGTCAGCGCAGCCAGGAATACCTGGCCGAAGACTTTTCCTCGGTGAATCCAAGCTGGCGTCGTGGCAGGAGAGTTCAGATACTGCGCGTGCAGCACGGGCTTGTTGCACAGGATATACAAAAGCGAAGTGATGCACGTCTGGACAACGAAAAAGAACAACTCCTCGATGGGAATGGACCACGGCGCGGGCCCCAAGACGCCATCGTCGGGATACGTCCACACGCCGGTGCGAATCAAGTACGAGTCCCACGGGATAGTCGCCGTCACGGCAACAGTGACGAGGAAGAGCACGCGCACGGCGTCCAGGCGCGTGAGCAGCGGATACGTCCCGATGGTGAGCAGCAGAACAAGCGGGATGGTGAACTTGACATGACTACGCACGAGAGTGAGCAGCCAAACGCAGGGTCATAAGTGAAGCATATGAAACACTTACACGAGCGCATAGTCGAGACCCATGGTGTTGGTGTTACTGAGGTCCAACATGGCCCCTTCTTCTTGCCAGTGGGTACGCCGTGGGAGGAGGATGAGGAGGAGGTTAGATCGTCGACGGGAAGCTCATGAAAGCGCTTGCGGACGTGAGATGGAGTTAACACGGCAAAGGAGGGGAGGTTTAAGTGTCGTTCTCACGACGCAGGCCGCGGATCCGCCGTTCCACGGGGCCGACGAGGTGAATCACCATTTCGGCCTACGGAGCAGGGAGGCCGGGGGAGGACGGGCAGGCGAGCGAGCGGGCGGATATCTGGAGAGTACACAGACACAGAGGACAGAATTAATCAGGCTGTTCCCATGAAGTTTAGTGTCTTGCAATGAAGACGCTATTGTGTCACAAAGCTGGATATACCGGTTCCATTTCTGGCTGCGCGGGCCGCTAGTCGAGGGCGGGTTCTCGTCGAGGGAGCGCAGCTGCAGAGTCTATGACACGGAGACTGGGTGGAGCCAGGGGCTGGGGCTGCGAATGCGAACGCCACGACGCAGACGGATCGGACAATCGGGCGTGACATAATGCCGAGGGGGTGGCACGGCATGAAGGGGTTTGTATCCTGTTTTATCGCAGAATATGGGATAGCAAACAAAAGGGAGGTGGGTGTTTCGGTGGTTGGAAAACTAAGCGCGTGTGGGAAGCATGGGGATGGCTGCCACCAAACAATAAACGTGCCACTTCACGGTAGACAACTCCTGTGTTTAACATAAGATGAACAATGTATTGATTTTAGATAATTTTAGAGATTTTGCTGGACAGTATATGCTAATGTTATAACAGCCTTACCAATTTTTCCAAACTGACTAGTAGTATATATCGTGTTTACTTCCAGCCGCGTACAAATCTATCATCTTAGAATACGGATGTTAGATCCGTTATGAATGGTCGTCGAATATGATGATATAGTAGCATTCCGGGGTTGCACCACAAAATCTCCAGAATAGGCCAATAAGGTATAGTAAAAGATAAACATACCCTGCTAAGAGTTACTAAATCATTGTTTTGTTTTACTGCCTGAACCACCTTGGCTTGTGCGCTCACCCAACCCACCGATTTTGCAATCTCATAACCTTCAGCATATAATACATCAAACACTAAAAAAGCAAACCAAAAGTCTCACATCCGAAAAAAGCTGGTTGGATTGTTATACTTCTTCCTCAACTCCCTTCTCCCCCTCCACCACGATCCGCATAAGCACCCCTCCACGGCAGTTGAAATGCCGGAGTGCGCAGAGCATATGCCTCCAACGGAATTCGTGGCTGATATCGGACCGCCGGGTACTAGACGACGGGTCCCATGTGCGGAGGAGGCGAGGCATACTGCTGTGTCGCAGGTGGGTTGTGTGTCGAGTAGTTGCTGCGGAATCCGTTCCCTCTACCGCCTCCACCACGGCCGTTGCCTCGCCAGCCGCCACCGCGACCTCGCGTCGTCCAGCCATCCTGCGATATGTAGTTGTTTTCGTAACTTCCGCGAACAACGAGAGGTTGCTGATGAGCACCGTAGCCCTCTTGTTGTGAGAAATCCTGGTGGTGCTGCTGATACTGGTTCTGGTGCTGGTACTGTTGGTGCTGATCCTGCCGCTGAGTCTGGTGCTGGTGCTGATTGTGGTTCTGGCGCCCATGATTTTCCTGCTGCCTCTCGCTGCTGTTCTGTTCGCCAGCAGCCTCAGCATTCTCGGCAGACCCCGTGGACGAATCCCCCTCGTTGCTACCCCAGGCAGGTTTGCGGCCACCTCGTCCGTTCGAACGCCTCCATCGGTGCGGCCGACGAGGCCCCCGGGGCTTGCGATCGACCCTGAACTCAATCCTCTTGATAGGGTCCGTCACCATCTCCTCGTTCGCCAAGCCATGCCTCTTCAAGTCCTCCTTGTCCGCCGTCCACGCTTGGAACACATTTTCGAGCTTCTCGAAGTCCTTCACTTCCGGAACCCATGTACGTACGTATTCGCCCTTCTTGTCGTAGTCAAAAGCCTGCTTCACGGGGTTGAAGATTCGGGCGTCTCCTCGAGGGTCGTTGCCCACCCCTGCCACATATTGCCAGTTTGACCAGTTGGAAGACACGTCGTAATCCACCAGGAGCATCTCGTACCATTCGGCACCATATCGCCAGTCGATGCTGAGGTGCTTGGCTAAGAAGCTGGCCACGTTCTGTCGAGCACGGTTGGAGGTATAGCCGGTAAGGTATAGCTCTCGCTGGGAGGCGTCGATAAGGCCCATTCCTGTTCGACCCTCGAGAAATCGGTCCAATATGGCCTTGATGTCAGCTGGAGGCGGGTCTTGCTCGAGGTCCGCCTCGCTCTCATATGTTGTCTTCCATTTTTTGTCATAATCGCGATTTCCTAGAAAGCCCGAGAGGCGGAAGAGCTTCGCGCCAAATTTCATGGTGCAAAGTCGCATGTAGTCGCGCCATAATAACTCGAATCGCACTGCCTTTGTGCCCTCATTTTCACCTTCTTTGTAGCCCTTTGCATCCTTGTAGTCCGAATTTGTACCATCCTCGAGGCCAACAAGTTCCTCGTGGACCTGTCGAGCTGTGATGCAACCATGTGACAGATAACCCGAGAGTTTGGTGCTGAAGTCTAAACCAACCAAGCCATTTCGAGTCTCTTTATAGTCTGACATGCTGCCGGATTTGACGAGATGACGTACACGATCCCAGGCACTGGTTTCACCGCCCTTGAACGGGTGTGCTGACTTGGCTTTTGGGGGGAACGCTGGCGGGTTGGCCATGATATTTTCGAGAGGCTGTAGTAGTCGATCCTCGATCTCCTGATATTTATCTGGCATGACAAACGGCTGGTCCTGGGGAGGTAGCCAGGCAGGCTCTGGTAAAGGGGGTAACTTATCCGATTCTGGGCGGGGCAGCGAAGGTCGTGGGCGCTGGCGTAATGGTTCCTGTGTCTTGCGGTAAGAGGTGAAGACATCGGGGAGGTCCTGGGCCTTTTTCAACCCTGTGTCTCGACTAATTCACGAGTTAGTCGGTTCTCAGGGAAAGTCACTTGGCTAAGCACTCACTCATCAATATAGTACTTTTCATCCCGCCACAACTTGAAATCGATGCTGTTCCACGAGCATACAGATGAAACTGCGACCTGCTCCTGTTGCTCTTCGGCCGATGGTTCCTCAGTCATCCACACCGCACCCACGCTGTGCTCAGTAGACTTGAAAGATTCGACGATATGCTTAAGTACGTCCGAATAGCTTCCGACCCGCAAGACCAGCCCGCTGTTCAAAAGCTCCAGAGTGTTCTTCAGGTCCCAGACAGATTGGGCCAAGAACTTTGCTCGGTGCGGGCCGCACCTCCAGAACTTTCCAACCTTACTCTTGGCTGGTGGGTAGGGAGACTTTTCACCAGGTGCCAAGAAGCCCGAGACTTCGATCTGGTGAGGTGGGAGGACGAAGACTGGCAAAAGATGGGTGAAGCCATGACTTGAAGAAGCCAAGTGGTGAAGGATCGGGTTGTCGGTGGCCCTGAGGTCTCGGCGTAGGAGATACACCAAGACTTTGGATCCAGCCATGGTACCAGGAGTAGTCGAGTGTGACTGTTGATGAAGGCTTAGATGCCAAGAGAGGCGGCAGGGAGATACGACAGAGACGTCCTGTAAAAGCTAAAGTTCGTCGACTCTGAGTAAATTCAAAGAGGTAGACGGTGTGGAAAGTTAGTCCAACCAGGCCAAGATCAGATCCTTTTGGTGGGGGTAGGTGAGGGCTGGCTGATATGTAAGATCGTTGAGCACTAAGCCCCAGAGTCTATGTCGTAAGGGAGAACAGCAAGCCGCCGTTTAGTTACAGACAGATCGGGGTCAGATGGACTTTGCCGCCACCTTATTAATAAGGGTCCTCCGATGAGACAGGAGAATGCAGACAGAACTGGATGCCGCCACTAGCCTAGAAGCTTAGCGCAGCGGATTGGTCCCTGGGCTGAAGATGATGATGGCATGAGTCTGGGATATGTAGCTTGGGAGATCTAGGTCGTCGTCTTCCCTTTATACGACGCTGTGTTGGTGGTGCTGCAAAAGAACCAGGCCCTGGTCGAAGACGGCGTTTCGGCGAACAACAGGAGGCGTGCTGCAGGCGAACCGAGATGTTTGCGATCAGCTCTCCAAGATGAGGCGACGAGGCGACAATGACAGCGGCTGAGATAGAGGCGGACGCAGCTCGTCATGGACAAGGCGCGAAGACACGATGGCAAAGAGAGGAAAAGTTCCGAGGCCAAGGAGACTGCTGCGGGTTATATGGATACGACGTCGCAACGGCGAAGCGAGCCCCCAGGTCCCTGAAGAGCCCAGGGAGCAGGAGTTGACAATGGAGCGGCACATTTTGGCAGTTGCTGGTGGTTTGCGCTCCCAATGTGTGAGGGCCAGGAAACATGAGCAATTGCTGGCCGACGATGCCCACGACATCTCCATCTTTCTCCAGATCGGACCAGACGCAGGCGGTTTAGCTCGCAGGGAGAGCCAATCGCTTACAGGGGACCCGGGCATTGGGGACCCCCTAAACACCCCTGTAATAAACCACACCCTGAAGAGTGACCCTCGAAGACCCTGATTTCCGGGCAGATTCCTCCTTTAAGGTATTATGATGTGACGTTATTAACGGACCACTGCAACACGAGCGAAGACTTATCGTCCATCGATCCATGGACTTTCGGAAAGTCGATCTTTGTCCATCGCGCCTCACTCTTGCTCTGCATGCATCTCACCTCGCACAGATCTCTCGTTGCACAGCGTTGACTGCGGCGGCAGCACGTGTAGCCTCATGTCCCCCCCATTCCTCAATCGTCAGACCCCTGACGCTCCCTCCAGTTTCTCTCATGGAAGGTTCGCTCTGGAGGCTGCGCTACACAGAATCATCCAGGCATGATGCAACCCATTGCATTGGATTGCAGATGGAGGCTGTCGAGGCTGCGGGCGTCTGCCAGCCAACGGCAGCCTCAGATCGGCATGCAGGGTGTCTGCGTGCCCCCATCGATCCCGCTACGATGGCCATGGCCTCTTTCGCTAATATTGTACTGTACGCTAGAATCTGCAAAGACATCACGACAGCGGCAATGTCGATGCCCGCTGGTGTTGTGCGCTCTCCGCGATCGTAGTGCGCGCTGTTGCTGCTGCTCGACGGATCCAACGCTAAGGTAGCCAGCTACGAGCCGCGGGCGCCAAAGGCTTCCCGGGCCGTCTCCGCTTGTTAGGCATTGCAGCGTGGGCCGTCCTGTGCATTTTGCATAGTACTTACTCAGATAAGATCATCCGTGGATGGCGAGTTGAACGTTCTACGAAGGCACGACCAGCAGTTTTTGTGTCTCTCCCGGCATCATAGCATGTGCAACCATCAATGACCCCTGGCAAGACCCTTGGTGTGTCTGTCTCATCACGTCTTGCAGTTGGCGTATCACCGTCAGATAAGCTAACTAGACTACCGCTTGGAGGACGACGATGGGAACTGTTTCGTTGGCTTCATGCTTGAAATCCCGTCGAAATTACACGTCTTTGGTCTGACAAATGTACTCGAATCTACGTAGAGGATCTCTGATGATGAACCTCCACCTCACACTGCCAGGAATTTTACTTTGTATTATGCGGCATTGCTTTTTGGATAGCTCTGGTCGCATCCAATGTCGACACCCTCCGATCCTGCCCTACTCTCCTTTTCTGTCAAGCTTGATTCGCCTGCCTCACTTGCAGCTCGACGACTCACAGCCTAGCCAATCTACGAACCAACGCTAATAACAAGATGATTTCGCAACAGGCCGGATCGACAAGGTGCATCTAACCCCCATAAAGAGTCTCCTTTGAAACGGAATGTTCGGTCCCTCGAACATCTTCTGGTTCATAAACCTGAAGCCCATATCGCCTTGCGTCTGCTGTGGAACCTCGATTTCCGGGGTCTATTTTTCGCCTCTCGCCCTATTTAAAACCCTTACCCATGGACTCGCGGGCGAGTGGTCCTGGGCCCCAGCTGCCAATAATCAGGGTCGGGAAATGCAGCCCTGCTTTTGGAGACGTGGGAAACCCGAGGTGCCGACAAGTCATTCTGTGTTTTGGTGGCTGCAGGGTGAACTGCTGTGATTACTTCTGACAGCCTCATTGCCTACTACACCTAATTGGCTGATTTGCTCCAAAACGTGATGTGCCGTCATGATCTGCGATTGCTGAAGTGGGCTTACTTCAATCTTTGTGGCTTGTTTCTTATGGGAAGAATTACTAATTTGATTTGTGGTATATCCTTAAACGAATGTGTTGTTTTGGTCCCCCATGGAGTTCCTGAGCGTGGCTGGTCTCCTTTACACCACTAATGGGAACGAAATCAAACGCATGCACATCCAGCAGAGCTCACGGTCAGGTAGTTTGAGAGATAACCAAAATTGTGAGCATTTCTCTAATGGCTTGCAGGTTGCTGAATGTTATAAGAGTTAATATTTTGACGGGACAATTGATCAACCAAGTAATGTTTGGCAAAGGAAGACAATGGGGACAGTGGGGAGAATCTGAGAAACAGGGGGGGTCACCATACATTGTGCCGCACGAAGCCCGAGCATCCTCTGCCCACGATCGAAGTACTTTTACCATGGGATGAGACCACGCAAGCAGATGTCCCTAGCATTAGGAAGGCCGAGTTATTCTTCCTCCGAACGTTGCACTCGGACGACGTTCGTATGTCCGGTCATCTTCTCCGAGCGGAGCCCAGGCCGACGACCTCGGGGGCGGAGGAGCGGGGCCTCCACATTATTTGGAGTTCGGCTTTGCCGGGCTTGGACCGGAACCTGGGGTATGGGGCTCGGACCCCGAAAAGATATGATGCATCCATGTCAATGCGACTCAATGGCAACAGATATTGTGGTTCAAATTTGGGGAAAATGGTACTTGTGAGCGGTGGTCTGCAGGATCTGCATCGATCAAGTTGTCAGTTGTGTTTGAACGTGAAATGTGTAGACATGAGAACGCAGGTCAAATATGAGGATGGCAACTCCACATAAATGTCTAAATATTCTTGCCGAGGCGAGGACTTAGACCATATCCATAGCAACACGGCCGACGATCGTCAGGCTCGCAACAAGACGCATCACATCCCAAATGATACCTAATAAATCGCCCTGGAGGTTTACATAGTAGATAATGTGAATCGCTCCCAGATCCTCGGCACAGACTTGGGGTCCCCAGATTGGACAGCAGGTGAGCATCATGGTGACCCAAAACAGCTCGGCACAATCAACGCCAGGCGGTCTACGGCAACCACCGCTTCTACTCCAAACACAGCCTCAAACAGCCTCAGTCTAGCGACATCGGCAAGCTCCAATAGTGTCGACAATGATCTAGTAGTGAAGAGGCTCTGCAGCCAAGGCTTTGCATTCCACGCTGCCATTGCCTGTGTTTTGGGGGAGGACATGGGCGCTGCCAGGGACCGGCGGCTAGCCGAGGGTAGCATCGCGGTAAAGAACCTTGGGCTACGGCAAACCATTTCCCAGGGCTACCTACCTTACAGCCGAGCGCAATAAATACAATTGCGGCGAACAACAGCTCTTGAGACGCCCTCTCGATCCCCGACGAGTTCGTGATATTTACTCTCTCCCTCTCTACCAATTCCTCTGCCGCACGAGGAAGTCATGTCTGCTGTCAACAGAAGCCTCCGGACGGCCACCAAGCAGCTGCGCAGCGTTCGTCTCGCCGCCCCCCTCGCTACCCGCGCCGCCTCGGCCTCCTTCGGCGCAGCAGCCCGCGCTGCAACGCCCGCCTCCCACAGCAACTTTTCATCCTCGGTGCAGCGAAATTCTGGAGCGCCCGTCATGTCTTCGCCAGCCCGTGAATACGATCCTGAGATCAAGGACATTGCCGACTACGTCGCCAACAAGCCAATTGACTCGGAGCTCGCTGTGAGTAGCTCTCCCCGCCGCGTGGTGGCCGTGCTCGAACTCCTAGAGAGCTTCACAATCTACCCCGCGCGACGATACAACTTCGCCGTCAGATCTGATTGCTAACCGCGGCAACAGTTTGACACTGCTCGATGGATCCTCATCGATACTCTCGGTTGCGGTCTTGAGGGCCTTACCTTCAAGGAGTGCTCCAAGCTTCTGGGCCCTATCGTCGAGGGCACTGTCGTCCCCAACGGCCCCAAGGTCCCTGGCACTCCCTTCCAGCTGGACCCGGTCAACGCTGCCTTCAACATCGGTGCCATGATCCGATGGCTAGACTTCAATGACTGCTGGCTGGCAGCCGAATGGGGCCACCCCTCAGATAACCTCGGTGCCATTCTCGCCGTCGCTGACTGGATCAACCGGACGAACAAGGCCGGCGGCAACATGGCCAACGGCAAGATCTTCACCGTCAAGGACGTCCTCGAGGGCATGATCAAGGCCCACGAGATCCAGGGCTGCCTGGCCCTGCTCAACTCGTACAACAAGGTCGGTCTCGATCACGTTGTCCTAGTCAAGGTGGCTTCGACCGCCGTCGTCTCCAAGATGCTCGGCCTGAGCGAAAAGCAAATCGCCGACGCCGTTACCCAAGCCTGGGTCGACGGACAGAGTCTGCGAACCTACCGCCACACCCCCAACACCATGTCTCGAAAGTCGTGGGCTGCCGGTGATGCTTGCCAGCGCGCCGTCAACCTGGCCCTCAAGGTCATGAAGGGCGAGCAGGGTGTTCCCACTGTGCTCTCCGCCCCCGTCTGGGGCTTCTACGATGTGCTCTTCAAGGGCAAGAAGTTCGAGTTCCAGCGCCCCTATGGCAGCTACGTGATGGAGAACGTTCTGTTCAAGGTCTCCTACCCTGGTATGTAACTCCACTGCACCATCGCTCTGTAAGCCCTTGTACTGACTTATTGTAGCCGAGTTCCACTCCCAGACCGCCGTCGAGGCGTCGGAGAAGATCTTCAACCTCCTCAAGTCCCAGGGCAAGTCCGCCGCCGACATCAAGGCCATTACCTGCCGAACACACGAGGCCTGCATCCGCATCATCGACAAGCAGTTCAAGCCCATGGACAACTTTGCCGATCGTGACCACTGCATCCAGTACATGTGCGCGACCATGCTCGTCTTCGGCCGCCTCCAGGCCACCGACTACACCGACGGCGGAGAGGCTGCCACCTCGGAGCTGGTCGAGAGCCTGCGCCAGAAGATCAAGTGTGTCGAGGACCCCCAATTCACCAAGGACTACCACAACCCCGACCTGCGAACCATCTCCAACGCCCTGACCGTCGAGCTCAACGACGGCACCGTGCTGGAGGAGGTCTCGGTCGAGGCGCCCTGGGCCACCGTCTCCGCCGCGAGGAGGCCAAGCCCGTCATTTTGGAGAAGTACAAGCGCCATCTCGGCCCCCACTACCCCAAGGCGAGAGTGGAGGAGCTGGTCAAGCTGAGCCAGGACAGCCAGAAGTTTGACAACATGTCTGTGGACGAGTACGTTGACCTGTACGTGGTCAAGGAGAGCAAGTTCTTGTAAAAAGTGATATAATCAAAGACCTTATGGCGGCGTCGTCGTGGGCCCTGGTACTGGGTAGGGACCCGATGTAAATTGGATGATTTATACGGGGGCATGTGTTAGATAGAACCAACCTTGCTACCCTTTCAATAGAGGAATGGATGCGTAACTCAACACGAAAAGAGAGCGTTCCGAATAACAAAACCGCGCCCCCTCCCTTGAAGACTTCCGAGCGAATAATTTCCTGGCAAGCTGACTTGTTCCTTTCCGAGTGTTGCTGAAGCTTGAGTTTCACAGCGCAACGACGGGCGTGCTGAGAATCTCGTGATTAGGCCGGGATGACGGCACACAGCGCATTGGCGCCGCCGGGTCAAGGCGGGGCGAGCGACATGGTTCCACGCGCGGCACGGGAAACGAGGCACTGCCTCAATGAATGGAACTTTGCTGCCGCTCCTTCGCCTCGATACTTCGCCTCGACAAGACACAACTCTGCGCTTTGACAAAGACATCATCCTAGAATCTCGAACAATCGTCCCTGTCTCGTTTCGTCTTGTCTCGTTCCGACTTGTCGCATCGCATCCTGTACCTTCCATACCAACAGCAGACGCTCCTCTTGTAGCAGCACCTTTCGTTTGCCACACGCCTTACTCCGGCGACTATCATCTCCAGCTTCAAGCCGTCGCGACTGTCTAGCATGACCAACATGTCTACCGACCGCCAAACCATCATTGAGACCAACCGTTCGCTCCGCAACATCAAGAACGTGAGATGCTTCATCGCCCCGACGGACAAGCTGCACCCGTACTGACGAGCCGCACAGGAACTCGAGAATCTCCTTGAAAGGGGTGTCATCGACGACTCTGTCTTTGACACCATCACCACCGCCCTCCCCTCCGAGTCCTCTCTTTCCGGACCTCTTCGCACCGCTACCTCCGCCGACAACACCCGCCGCACCCCCGTAACTCACGCCGCGGCAACCAAAGCCCTCGAGTCTCTCAACATCAACAAGTCGCACTCCCCCGCCCCGCCCTCCTACGAACAGACTCCCCCTCCCGGCCTACCAACCCGAGCAACCAAGCCCGTCGTCGCCACAGCCCGCGCGCTGTACCGGTACTCGGGCGCAGACGCGCGCGACCTCGCCTTCGAAAAGGACGACCGCGTCTCTGTGCACGAGTACATGAACGCCGACTGGTGGATGGGCCAGAACCAGCGCACAGGCCAGGAGGGCATCTTCCCGAGCAACTACGTCTTCATCGAGCACGAGACCAAGGCGGCGCAGCAGCCGCAGTACGGATACCCGGCGCAGCATCACAACGGGCCGCCCGCCCAGCAGAGCCCGTACAACTCCAACGTGCCGCCTATGGCCATCGCCGAGGGCGGGCAGCCTGGGCAGCAGCCGGGCGGGGGCAAGGGTGCCGAGATGGGCAAGAAGTTTGGCAAGAAGCTGGGGAACGCGGCCATCTTTGGAGCGGGTGCGACGATTGGTGGAAACATTGTCAACAGTATATTCTAGGTGTGTCGTAAGAGGAGGATCGACTAGATTTTACATATGGGTTCTGGACTTGGCTTGCTGGCGTTGGGAATTGGTATCTGGGGTTCGTTAATTGTTCGGGTTCTTGGGACTGCCTTTGTCAATACACTCCTTCTGGAAAGGGATATTACTGGATTATAAGTGTTTGAAGCTACGTTGCAGTGACTGCGATGAATCCTTCTCATATTTTTGTGAATTATCCGTCAAGTATATATGAATTTTAATCTAAGCAACAGCTCATATAGTACTTCGTACGGATACATCGTACCAGGATTCCAATTGCTACCTACTACCTGGAAGGCATATTGGGTTTCTGGTGATTTTAGAATAATCCCCTCATAACTGTGACCAGATAAAATGATACCCGGAGTTCATGTGAGGACTCTTATGAGCCAAAGAGAGTTCCCTATGAGGATCGTCCAGCATAAATATGTGGTGATGAGTGTCAAAATGCCCTGTCCTCGTACGTGAGTAGTAATGTATCAATGGATCTGACGGATCTCGCATTGGATGTTAGAGGTATTTTGCCACGGCAATATTGCGTTCTCAATTTATCACAGGACTAGAGGAGATAGTTAGAAGCCCTTAGTTTGAACAGTCGATTATGGGGAAGTAATAATCTAAAAGTATAATTTTTTATAAGCTGTACTCATGAACAAACTTCATGTCGACCTGCATGGATGGCAAAATGGTGGACACCCAGGCAGACAGTGCGAAACCCGTGTCAAACTATCCTCTCAAGGTGGAGCGCTAACCCGTCGTAGAAAACGGGCACTGTGCAGATCACAAAATTTCTTGACGCTCTCAAGTTCTCGGTGAAACCTTAGCAACAGCGCGGACGGCGACAAGTCACCAATAGCCTCACTTCACAATGTCCAATCCAAAGAAGCGAGGACCAGACGACGCCTTGCCGGCCAAAAAGCCCAAGAAGAGAAAGGCGAAGCACCAGGACGATGACTCGCTCGACGTCGAGCTCGGCCTCAACACGCTGTTCGCGCGCATGGACAACCAGCTCCTCGCTGACCACATCGCCCAGCGACTCGCCCGCTTCGGCACCGAGTTGAGTCCCGTTGAGATCTCGGATTTGACGCTGTCAGGTACGATGAGGTCCCTGGAGATGAAGGGCATCCCGCTTCCCTGACATGGTCTTGCTAACGCGGCTACGTAGCGGGCTCGATCCAAGACACGACGTCGTGGAAAGAGACGAGAACCCTGGAGAAGCTTCCGGACTTCCTCGAGAAGGTTGCGGAAAGCCCGGAGAGCCTGGCGAGGTCGTCCAAGAAGAAGGGCTCACCGCACACTCTTATTGTGACGGGAGCTGGGTTGAGGGCAGCCAACATTGTCAGGTACGAGCTTTTGATGATGTACAAGCCATGAGTTGATCCGAGTACTGACCCAAACTAGATCCGTTCGAAGATTCTCTAGAAAAGACAACACCGTTGCGAAACTGGTACGCCTTTTCTCTTGCTCCGGGCCAGAGCCGCTTGTGTAGCCTGGTGTCACTTACCGTCGCTAACATTCCCCAGTTCGCCAAGCACATGAAAGTCGAGGAGCAAGTGTTGCTCCTGCAGAATAAAAAAACCGGCATCGGAGTCGGCACGCCTGCCCGCCTGATGGAGCTCATTGAGAACGGTAAGGGAACCCCCCTTTTGCCTCTCCCCGGTCTTGACTGATGTGTGTTACAGGCGCACTGTCGCTGGAGCACCTGAAGCGCATCGTGGTTGATGCTTCCCACATTGACCAAAAGAAGCGAGGCGTCATGGACATGAAGGACACGGCGCTGCCGCTTGCGCGGTTCTTGGCGAGAGCGGAATTTCGCGATCGGTACCTTGAAGAGGAGAACCAACTAGCGTTGCTGTTCTATTAGATACCCCCCAAAGTCAACTCGCAGTTGAACGGAACGTGGTCGCTGTTTCGTGACGGAATCTAAGTTGCCTGGAGTTCTTGGCTTCCATCGGTGTATGTTGTTCAACTGGTCAAGTTACAGTGAAATACTTGGCGGTAGTCACAACCATTGCCAGTCTGCAGTCCAGGTACAGTAGGCGGAACTTTGATCATAGATGGAAAGAAGACATTAACAAACTCGCTCTTTCGACCTCTCACCGTCCCACAACCTTCTCACTTGGGTATTTTACGCGTACTATACCGTTCTTTCTGCGCATTATGTTCAACCATGATGGCTGGTTCTTTCCCTCTGCGAGCCCTTGGCCCAAACACTTCTCGGTCCAATCTTCAGAGGCTCTCCTCTTCTTCTCTTCTCTTCTCTTCATCACACCCACCACCATCCACCTTGAGCTCACTAACCCTTCTTTTTGGAACTCCCATCTCGCTCGTTTTTGGAACCCTTAAGTCTCGCTATCAGGCGATAATCACCACAGACATCGCGTCAAATTATCTCTCTTTCAACTTTGCTTCTTGTTACACTTTGCTCGCACGCAGAAAAACAGGATGAAGCCCAGTCTCGCAACAGGCCTTCTCTTCTCCAGCTTGGCTGGTAGTGAGAGCACCAGGGACATTACTGCATCCGGTAAGTTGACAGCCGAGTTGGTGTTTTTGTCTTTGCTTACTGACAATGGTAGATTGTGCTGCCGAATGCTTCGGCAACCTGCTCAGTCAACATCAAGTGGCCGACAGGGGTTCCCTTTGCAACGACTTGGTCACGCAACGAGTATGTAATTGACCCAGCTCTGCTGACGGACCCTGTGCTAATCAGTTTGTTCCGACTAGGCCCTTTTTCATTGTCTGATGACATCTTGTGACACCCAAGCCTATGGTTCCGCCCTCGCATACTCTATTTCGGAGTGTTCCGACCTGGGAGCCACCATCAGTACTCTTCACCCGGTCCAGTTTCACCATGTTGGCCTTCTCGAACGTCAAGCATGGCTCGTTTCTGATGATTCTGATATACTTGCCCGCTCCCCTGCTGTTGGTGATGGCCTTCTCAATTTCGATCACGACTTTAGTCTTTCTGTTGGCTGCAACGCTGGAGCAGACGGAGTTCTCACCCTAACCCTTCCTGTCCCATCATCACCAACCCCCTTTACTGCACCAGGCGGTGGACCAGTGTCTCCAGGTGGTGCCCAGGGCCCAAACACATCGTCAGGCCCAGCGAGCGTCCCAAACAGTCCTCCTGGTCCGAACACGGGATCTGGATCCCCAAAGAATTCTCCAAACACTGGATCAGGGCCTCAACAACCCCCGGCTAGCCCCAACGCAGGATCAAGTGCCCCCAGCACCGGCCCTCCATCTGACCCTTGGGGATCGGGATCTCCAGATAGTGGCACTGGTCCAAACACAGGAGCTGGGTCTCCCGCTGGCAGACCAAA
The DNA here is from genome assembly GCA_014621405.1 of Stylonectria norvegica. Lineage (NCBI taxonomy): Eukaryota > Fungi > Ascomycota > Sordariomycetes > Hypocreales > Nectriaceae > Stylonectria > Stylonectria norvegica. The sequence continues at coordinate 44,719 of JAANBC010000242.1, forward strand.
TCCTGCGGCAGAGGAGTGTGATCCTAACGAAGATGGGCCATCTGTTGCTCCCCCAAGTGCTCCTATCAATAGTCAGCCTCAGCCAGTTCCCCCCAAGGCTCCGGGTAATGCTCCTGGAAACAATGGATCTCAGCCAGGTGGCTCGGCATCAGCACCAGCACCGTCCGGTCAAGGTAACGGAGCCGGGCCAGGCAATGGAGGACCTCAAACCCCAGGCAGTGGCGATGGCAACTCAGCTCCGGGAGACACCCAGGGTAACTCTGGCCAACCTCAGCCACAATCGCAGCCTCAACCTCTACCGCCCGCCCAAAACCCAGCGCCTCCTGCTGGTAACAGCGGAAGCTCAGGTCCTGCCAGCCCACAGAGTCCATCAGACGAGGAGTGCGATGATGATATTCCGAGCTCTAGTGCACCTGGAACTTCACCTCCTTCATCACCTGCTCAACCACCCCCTTCAGACAACAATGGCGGCCCTGGCGCACCTGGAACCCCACCTCCTTCATCTCCCCCATCACCACCTTCAAGCAACAATGGGAATCCTGGACCAGCCGATGCTCAGAACTCCCCAGATGAAGATTGTGATGATGATGCTTCTGGTGATCCAGACTCTGGTGCACAGGGAACCTTACCTCCCGACGTGCCCCCGGCTTCACCTGCTGCTGATGGTCAGAACAACGGGCCTCCGAATTCAACACCACCATCGCCTGCCTCGCCTCCGCCCGGCGTAGATGATGGAAACGGAGACTCCGGGGACTGTCCCAAGGCTGCCGATGGCTCCCCTGTTTGCGGAACCCCGCCAGCTCCCGGCCCTCATATTCCACCAGGCCCGGACGACTCCAGTTGCCCAGAGGCTGCAGCTGGCTTACCTTGTTCTCCTCCGAACCCGCCAGCTCCTGCGTCTGTCCCTCCGGCTCCGGGACCCCCAGCTTCTCAAGGGCCGCAGACTCCACCAGGACCTCCGGCTCCGCAAGGACCTCCAGCCTCGCAAGGACCTCCAGCTCCTCAGGGACCTTCAGCTTCGCAAGGACCTCCAGCTCCTCAGGGACCTCCAGCTTCGCAAGGACCTCCAGCTCCTCAGGGACCTCC
>JAANBC010000243.1:0-45693 GCA_014621405.1 Stylonectria norvegica
CGCGCCAGTCTGCAGCAGCTCGAGGCCCTGTCGGACCACTCGCTCGCCGCGCAGATCCCGCCCGTCCTGGCCAAGCCGGTTAATGTCTTCTGGACGAGGCTGGAGAAGCCGTTTAGCACGCTCGTGCAGGGTGCGGGGGAGGGGAGGACGCCGGTGAGGGAGGAGGGTGCTGAGGAAGTGACGCCGACGAGTGGGTCGAAGGTTTCGGCGACGTGAGAGGAGAAATTAGCTGTTGGAGCTTTATAGATGGCGAATGCTTTGAGAGAAGATGGGGCCTTGTACTGTTGTATGAATAGATATCAAGATAGCGGTGGTGATGGGCCTCGGACGAGGCCTTGTATTTATTGTACGAGATACAAACATTATGGATGATATCCCAATTCTTCGACATGAGATGACTCTAGTGTCATCTTCAAACAAGCCTCGCATCCAAGCTCTTGCAACCTAATCAAAACACCCGCTACCATTTCGAAAGCTATCTCTCCATCAATCAATCAATCAATCAATCAATCAATCAATCAATCAATCAATCAATCAATCAATCAACCTTCTCCCACATCTGAAACTCATACCTCGTCCCCGCCTCCTCCTCGCCCTCCTCCGCAACGCTCTCCCCCGTCCACGCTTCCAACGCATCCCTCCCACTCCTCGCCCACCCGTCCGCCCCTTCGCCCAGCACAACCGGGAAGAAGGTATCGCACTCGAACTCGCGCGCGATGCTCGTCAGAAGCACGCGGCGCGCCTCGGGAGCCTTGAGGGCGGCGTCGTAGATCTGCGCGCCGCCCATGACGAAGACGCGGGCGACGTCGGTGCGGGCGCGCGCGATTTGCAGGGCGTGCTCCAGGGAGGCGACACGGATGGGGTGTTCGGTGGATGAGACGGAGGAGATGGAGGTGGTAGTGGACGCTGCGGCGGAGCGGGTGATAATGATGTTGAGGCGGTTCTTCAGCGGGCGGAAGCGCGGCGGGATCGAGTCCCAGGTTTTGCGGCCCATGATGACGGCGTTGACGGCCGTGGGCGGGGCCTATGCATTGTATGTCTCGTCAGCTTGGATCTCTCATCTCAACTTGATGCGATACGGTCTCGCAGCGAAGAAAAAGGGGTGCCTGGTGGTGTATATAATTATATATATGTATTTGTGTACCTGAGGTGGGAGGCGTGTAGTGACGCGTGCAAAATACTGCATCTCCTTACGCAGGCCCGTCCAGGGCATTGTGCCATGGGCGCCGATGCCCATGTTTCGCGTCGCAGCGACGATGAGAGTGAGTTCGACGGGTTGCATGATGAAAGGGGTTGGCTGAGTTGCTTGAGGTTGTAGTTGTGAAGTTATGTGAGTGAGTTGCTAAAGGTGGATGAGTGAGTGGGTTACGTCTAGACGATGGGGGTTGAGTGAGGTATCAGAGGGCAAGACCACAACAACACCAGCAAAGTATATGAGATGCATTGTCGTAAAGTAGGTATAATTGCACCTGTCCCTTTAGTGATTCTCAAATTGGCAATGGATCTTCTCATCATGTGCCAGCTATATTGTATTTGTACCCAATATCTCATGTTCCTGCAACCCAACTTGTCTCTCACAGCTTAGACGGCGCCAACACAGCAACGTCCTGGAACGGAATCCCCAGATGCTGATAGACGTGATTAAACCTACCAGTACACAGTTTACATTAGTATAGTGATAATCAAAAGTATCCAACATCCTCAACGTCACAGAGTAGTCAGACTTACCTATCACTCCCGAAAAACGCTCCCGTCCTACCCTCCACATCAACAACCCATAGCCACGGCGCACCAAACGCCCCCCTCTCTACCGCCTCGCCCGTCACCTCCTTCAGCCTCTCTTTCATGCCCTCCCTGCCCTCCATAATAGTCCTCACCTCTTCGTCGCCAAACAACCTCTCCCCATCATCCGTCGTGGCCGCAGCCAGCGCAGCCGCCAAGTTGTCGTCGATGGTAAGGTTGACATGCGGCGGCGTCCACAGCTGTTGGAACAGAAAGCGCAGGGCGGCGAGGAATGTTGCCGGCGGGTAGTGCGCTTTGATGAAGTGCAGGGCACGGAGGGGCGAGATGGTCTTGGACATGGACATGAAGTCTTTGGGGAAGGCCGTTTTGGTGGTGAGCACGCGGGCGGCGGCGCGCTGGGAGTCAGCCGCTAGGTAGTGCGCTTTGGCGGGGAGAAGCCATGGGGGTTTGTTCCCTGGGAGATGGTTAGATGTATACCATGATACGAATTCGGTGTTGTAAGTTGTGGTGTAGAAGTGGGAGCTTCATACCGGAGAGATGGTTGATGGCTCCTAGGAACACGGGATGGAACCTGTCATGATGGCAATATCAGCAACTCAAAGGACATGTAGCAAGCAGTCCGAAGTTATGACATACTCTACTTCCACCCCATTCGCCACCAAGTTGTCCATGTTCTTCAGCAAGTCCGCAAACGCAACATAGCTATAGAAGGACGCTATGCCACGATCCTCCATCAGCACAAGTTTACCCTCCACGGCCACGGAGAAACTCACCGATGTCGAGATAGCAATGGATTTGTCCACCCATGATGTCTCGTTATAGCACTGACTTCCCGGCGAATTCCAGATTTCCTCAATGGCTACGATGATAGGATTGGCCAGGAAATATAAGACGTGATGGATGTGAAGATGAAGCTTCCCCGTGGGGAACTGGGCCATGTGCGACGCGGTGCGTTCCCGTGGTGGGGCTGCCGAGGTTCGTCGGGAGATCAGTAATCTGAGCCAACGCGGATATGTTTTGGCACTGGACATTCAGTGGTATGGAATTTCCTATGAATATATATGTCAGACTTGGATCCGCGTGGACAAGGCATTGCGGCAAGATCCCATTGGAGTTACTGGCAATGGCATAAATTTGGCAGAGCATTTGCCCAACCCCTTGTTTGCCGAGCCTTACTTCCACGTGGGCAACGCCGCGGTGAAACGTCCATGTAGCATGATGCCGTTGTTAAAGCCCATGTCAACGGCGGGTACTGATCAGGCATTTATGTATCTAATTTCAGGATTTCTATTTGGTTTCCGAGTTCTCGACTCTATAGACTATCCATCTGCTAGTCATGGCGCAAGGCGGCCACGCGTCTAGTGTAAACACCCCTCCCTACCTCGGGGCGATCATGACCACATAATCATCCATGTTCTCTGTCCCTTGGACGAAACCAGCTGACAGCGCCAACATCCCAATCCTTTCCCGCACAGATATAGGGATATACAGTATGAACGACCCATAACTCGCTAGCGTACCTGCTCCCAAGATCCCTGATACCGTGCTGCTTTTCGCGTCCCTCAGTCAAAAACTTCCCTACCCAAGCATTCGCCCCTCGTTCAGAAGCCCCTGAGAATACCAACAGACACCGTGGTTGCTCTACCGGGTTGAAAGTCCGGTTTCCTTTTCTGGGCTCATGCGTGACATTTGCATAGTCTGCAAGCGTGCTGCTGGAAACAAGCTTGCTGGCGATCCTCTCCTCAGACCCTGAGTCTGCTTGGAGAGGAGATAGTTGGCTGCTTCTTGCCTCTTCGCCTCGAACACGACGCTTCTCTGCCGCTCCGATTCCACGAGTCGCATTCGCTCCTGATGCTGTGCCTTGGCCTCGCTAATCTTAGTTCGCTTGTCGGACCCATCCCGGATGCGCTTCTCAGCTCTCTGACAGGCGAAATCTAGCTTCTGTGCCAAGGCTTCTGGTGCGAGCTTCAGCATCTTGTCGTCCCCGCGCGATCTCGATGAGCCTCCCCAGAAGCAGCGAAAATTGAGCTTCGTCTGGTTTTGCGGTTCCTGGTTTCCCCAGATGAGCAAAGAGTCACCGTCGAAGACTTGGGTCCAAAAGCGAGCAGGCCCTCCGGGATTTCTCGAGTCAGATGACGGAAGAAGATAGCCGTTGATACGAATCCCCAAGGTTGCCTTGGAGGATATGTAGAAGCTGTATAGATTCGGATCGTCGGTAGAGTCTCGAAGCCACGGGAGTGGTACCTTGGCAGGATCTTTAGCAGGGTCATAACCATCACCTTCCTTCCAAAGCAGCACCTTCATCGCATACTTTGGTACGCGTGGTTCTAGCCTGGGAGTGAAGACCTGTGTGTTTTCAGGGCCTCGACCGAACGAGACCAGCGAGTCTGCAATGGCGACCGAAATTCCACTGATGCAAGATCCGACATCCGACTCCACCATCCCAACGAGTCTGTTGGGCACCGCTTCTTCCTGAACTGGAACCACGATCTGCGTCTCTGGGGGCAGTGTATTCGGCATTGATTCAGTGTCAATCGGGGCAGCAGTGGAAGGTATTTCCGCGGTGTCGTCCAGCATCCTCCGCTCGTCGCGTCTCAAAGGCATTCGAGAACCGAAATTAGCTTGCCCGTTGGTGGCTTCTGCCCTTGAAGCTGGCGGGAAGTATTTCATCGCTATACGCCATAGAGGAGAATCTCCAGGACCAAATGACTCTCCATTTTCGCGGGCAGCCTGCGAGAAGGCTTCATATTGAAGCTGGGTCATTTCTGGGTAGTCGAGATGCCAGGTCCCCCTGTCCTGTTGTGCCCAGAATATCATTTTCGTCACCGGGCCGTCAATCTGTCTTCCAGACTGCAGTCTTTCTACTTGGGGTATGCGGGCTAGTAATTTGTATTCCTCGATAACCTCGTCAGCAAGGCTATCCATGTCGACGTCGGACTTGAGTCTCTTCATTGTCGGTTTTCTCGGAAACATGCTGTCGTCATATTCCTCACTCGTGTCATTCGAGGGCGGTTTTCGCTTGCTCGTGTTGAAACTCGAGTTAAAGCCCGATGGCTGAAGTAAGCCACCACCAAAGGTTCCGGCGGGATCGAGAATGATGGAGACGCTACCGCCAAGGCTTTGCGAGGCAACATTCTCCACCAGACTCTGCATCTGATCTGCAGACTGATTTTGAGCAATGGACCCAAGTGCTTGACTGTACACACGACGGTTCCCGTTCTTAGGCGTCGCTGAATCGTCGGATTCATAAGCCTCGTCCACATCGTCACCTAAAATTTCCGTTTCTCCTGAGCTGGCATCGACCGGGGGCAGATTGAGGAAGTCTTCCGGTATTACCCCTGAGCTGCCTATCGCAGAAATGCCGACCTCCCCGAATAGTCGCGGTTGTTGCGTTTCGGGGCCAAACGTGTAGTTCTCCTTTTCGTCTTCTTCTCCCATCGAGTCACTAACTCGATCCTCTTCATATTGTGGATCTCTGTATTGAGAGAGATCGCCGGCTATATCTTCGTCGTCTGTAATTTCGTCATATGATTGAGATGCTGCAATGGTAGATTCTGTGCCGCCTGACCATGGGTGACTCTCGAGCTCAGCCACCGTTGCCCGATTTTCGGGGCGCCTTTGTAACATTCGGCAAAGAAAGTCAATAGCCTGCTCGGAAACGCCATTTCTTTGAAGGGGCGTGATGTTCAGCCGAGTTGTCATGATCTTGTGCAAAAGCTCGGAGTGGCTGATCGAGGTCTTAACAGGATACGGCGGTGCTCCAGTCAGAGTATAGAACAAAACGCCGCCAAGGGACCAAATATCAACAGCGTGGTTGTACCTCTGCCCCGGCATTCGGCGAACTCGTTTGCCTCGACTTCGAATGCCGTTATCGTCGTACTCGGCAAACTCGGTGTAGACCTCCGGGGCACAATAAAGGAGTGTCCCGCAAAAAGTCCTCAAGAAAGTCTGCTCGGTATCGACCATCTTTGACAAGCCGAAATCAGTAAGCTTGACTTCGATAGGGTCAAGGGAGTTGATGAGAATATTGTCCGGCTTGACGTCGCGGTGTGTGATGTTGTTGGCATGTAGGTACCCCAAGGCCCCAAGGAGTTGTTTCGCCATGATTTGAACGACATCTTCGGCTAGGGGGCGGTGATTATTTTCCAGGATAAACTTGCCTAGGTCGCCGCCTGGGACATATTCCATGATGATGATGAGAAGTCGATCATCCCAGTCAAAGTTTTCGATGTATCGAACGATATGTGGCTTGAGGCCGTGTTAGTATCTCCAAGGGTATCAGACCGGGAGGGTTACATCGGGCACATACATGTTGGACTCTCCGCATGATCTTCATCTCATTTTCCACCTTTTGGTCTAGCACGCCGTTCTTGATGAACATTCTCTTTTCAATCTCCTTGGCAGCATACGGTAGGCCGTCGAACATGGACGTCACCTTATGTACCACAGCAAAGGCTCCCCTTCCAATCTGTCCGGTCCTGTTGTACTTGCCCGAGCCCGTCCACTCTCGAGGCTGCTGGACCTCTCTCTTCTTGGTGGGTGAGCGAGGTTGCTGCTGCTGCATAGTTTTCTCGTCAGGCCCCAATCTCCTCAAAACTGTATGCACTGGAGGCCTAAATAGATCGACGTGACCGCCAGGACCAGGGGTGATTGTCTCGTTCTGCCTCCTGAGACGATGACGGGCAAAGAAGTCATCAACCTTCTTGATGTATGCCTGAACAAACCCATCAGCTCGACGCGGTATACGAATGCGGAAAGTCAAATCTCTGGCCTCCTGGTGCAGGTAGATCTTGATAATAGCACCGGAGCTCAGGACATATCTAACCATTGGTGGTTCCTCCCTCCCCTTGGCCTGGGGATGAGAGGCCAACAGTTTTTTGTCGACCCAAGTACCGTTAGTGGACTGGTCCTCAATCATGACACTTCCGTATTCGTTGACGTATATGCGAAAGTGGATGTTGCTCAGGCGACGGAGGGGATCGTTGAGAAAGACGACGTCGCAGCGGGCAGCGTTCCTGCCGAAGGCAAAGCCAGCGGCCGGGTCCTTGAGCTGGGTGGAGAGGCGAAGTATGATGGCATAGTTGCCGGCCATTGTGGTATTGGTCAGAAAACGACCTGCATCGTCCTCTTGAGCGTAGTTGGGCTCGACATCGTCGGCACTGTCCTTGCCAATGACGTGCGGGGAGTCTTCGTCGGCGAGGCGCTGCAGTTCTTGACGTGCCGAGTCAGAGTGCGGATAGAGGATGCATATGATGTCGGAGATGTCTTCGTCTGAAAAGCCCGAGTTCTGCTTCCCTACCCGGCGCGGGTCGAGGACGTTCTGGGTCGCTGAGGAGGACGAGGGGGTTAGCTGGGATGGAAGGGATCGTGGGAGCGCGGGGACCAATATGTACCTTGTGTGGGCTCCTCGCCTTCCATTGGGAGCGACCCGAGCAGCCTTCGCTACTAGGCAGTTCCAGGATGCCGACTTGGAGGTGACGATGGACGGAGGAGGTCGGACGATGGGCAGTAGACGATGTTGGTGGTTGATAATTTGCGGCGGCAACGGCGCTCTTCAATGGCTGACGGTCGCAGAAAGGGATGCAGGTATGAGTTTCGCGGGGCCGCAACGCGCTGGACGAAACAAAAGCAAGCGGATGCCGAGTGTTAAGATGGACGAAGAGGGGGAGAGAAGGAGGAGGAGGAGAAGCAAAGAAAAGAGAGACAAGAGGCAGCGAGAGAGGTAGGACGTCACGACGAGGTGCTTCGGTGAAGTCTAGCCCGTCAACTTTACTGAGTGCCTTGAAGGCCCGGGCGCCCTGACCAGTGACCGTTGTGGCGGGGTTACAACGCTCAGGCGCCTCGTTTGTAGTACGCCTACGCACCCGCAAGTGAATGTCCAGAAGTGGATGTCCGCCCAGCAACGAACAACAACAACACCACGAGCAATCTATCAGTTGACATTGACATTCATCAGGGCTCAACCGGGCACCCGGGTCACGTCTTGCAAACGAGCACGCACGCGTTAGTCACGCGATCTGAGAAACACGTGAAAGGCAGCCAACAGCAGTCAAGCGGTCAGGCGCCAGCCTTCTGCGACTCGGCCTCGTTGAATGTCTCGAAATCGCCGAGTTGCGACCAAGTCACTGGGCGGCAGTGCCTCGGACGAGGGACTCCACTGTCTGTGCCTTATCGGTAGATGATCCATCGGGAACTGGATGGCCAACAAGGCACAACAGTTACCTTACTGGGGACTAGTAGGTACGAAAGTACTACTGAGGGTGAACTAAAGGTACAAACGTCCCGTCCTCAACACGGCACATTGATCATCGCGAATTCAATGTATGAAACATCGAGCACTAGCGAACTCGGCTTGGATCTGAAACTAGAGTATCGTGGTGGGTTAGGGGACTCGGAACCTATCAACCTTGTAACCCTCGCAACACACATTCATTGTCATCGACGTAGCATCGGTTCCTCGATAGTCGTGACACAACAACGGTAGCATTGATTGTGTGGCTTCAGCTCTTTCAGCCCTATGGGTTTGCTAGACAAGCGGGTGGAAGGAAACACAGGAATGGCTGCCACTAACTGCCATCTTATTCGCAGTAATAAACCCTTATATCTTAAGATTATTATCTATAAAGAAAATATATTATTTTAGAGATTATTTTAGGACTTATTCAGGGATTTTAGTCTAATATTTCCTTAGGTAAAAGAGTTCTAATATGCTCAGAGTGTACGGTGTTTCCTTCCACCCGCATGCTAGACTACATGTTCCAGGTGCACATCATACAAACAGGTACCTACATCCAGACGGACGACAAGGCTATACCGAGTTTGTGAGCCTGTCAGATATCTCGCAAACTTTGATGGAGGCCGAAATCACCATCGACTTATGCGTAACACCTATTCAAAGGTAAAACATGTATAGCGAGGGTCAGCAAGTCAAATTGTAGACGCGCATGCCTTTCTTGATAAGTGCTTCTAGGTAAATTCAAGGCACTCAATCCCAAACCTAGTTCTATAATTGCATCCCCTTTTCCGTAAGTAGATAAGAATATGCTCTTTCCTTCCTATGCATCGCAAGATATGCGTTAAATCCTCCCAGCCTTCATCAGTCATTGACAATCCAACGAGGTAAACGCTATGCTACCCGACGCATGCTCCCACACGAATGCTAGTATCCAATGCTGGCTCGAAACCCGTCTTTGACCTTTCCCTCTGCGCAAAAAGGCCGTTAAATCGTCCGTCCATTGGTGCAATTAGAACGCCTGTCCTTGATACTGCGGGTGAACGTTTCGCGGTGTTGGCTGCGGTGCTGGCTGTCCGTATTGGCCGTTAGGAGTCGGCGGCAAGGCACGAGGATCAACTTGTTGAGGCGACCCGGTGCCTGCTCGCAGCGGCCGAGAGAAGCTTGCTGCTGCCATCTGAGGCGCATTCTGCGGTCCCCCGTATGGCGCTCCTCCTGGAGGTCCGTATTGACCTCCTCCCCGTCCCATCGTGCTGTACAGCGGCTGAGGCGACATGCCACGTTCCGCAACCATATGCTGCTGCTGTTGCTGCTGTTGATACGCCTGCTGCTGTGCCATTTGTTGCTGTTGCATCTGCTGCTGCATCATTTGTTGTTGAGCCATTTGCTGATGAGCCATCTGTTGCTGCTGCATCTGCTGCTGATACGCCATGGCCGCCTGTTGCTGCTGCCGCTGGTTGATCGCGCTCTGAACGGCTGGGCTGTTAGTCCCTTGCCGCATAGCCTGCTTTTCCCGCTCCCTAGCCTCGATGGCTCCTACAAGACCTGGTCCTTGCGATCCCTGCCTCTGATGCCCGGGCACGGTGATTAGAGGAGCCCCGGTCATTCGAGCCAGCTGTTCTTGCTCTCGGGCACTGAGATGTGAAGATGCCTCACCAGAGCTTCCAACATTTAAAGCTGAGTTGGCTCCCCGAGAACCAGGTCGCGAGAGCATATCTGCCGAATTGTTACGGGAATGTCTCTGGTTGAGCTTATCCGAGGAACTGTTCCGCTTAAAGTTGTTCGGGCTGGGTGTTGTCGACCGCATGCCCCCGAGCGTGTTCCCTGAAGCGGTGCGCGCGTGTGCCGCCTTTTGCTGCACATATTGTTCCGCACTCAATCCTTGGGGGCCATTTCCAGGCGACGGAACACCGGGCTGCCAAGCCATAGTTCTCTTATTGGCACCGTCCGAATCCTTCCGCCCATGAGGGGCCTGAGGTCCGGATGACCCATGAGCCGGCGGCATGGGCCTCTGGTTTGCGGGAGAGTACGACCTCTGTGTTTGGCCAGGTCCTCCGCCTCCTGGGACCAATGACATCGGGGTCTTATTCTGAGCCTGAGTAGCTCCATAGTTAATGGTAGGCCCAAAGTTGATCTCGGGGATGTCGAAGTTTTGTCTGCCTGGCATCTCAGGCTCATCGCCTCCAGTAGTCTTGAGAACGCCTGCTCGGGGCCTGTCGACTGACTTTGAGGTCTCGGTAGATTTTTGGGTGCTAGCATAGTCGATACTTTGATCGTCGTCGTCGTAATGACTGCTCTGGTCGCTACCTCGACGCTGAGGCTGTGGAGGCAGCGGCCGTCGACCCGAGTTGGCAGTGCCTGGGCGAAGAGGCTCTCGGGGTCGGCCTTGGTCGAAAGCGTAATGGTCGATGATTTCGTTGGTTGTGATGACACTGCTACTAGAGATTATAGAATTGTTGTGACTTTCAAAGTTGTTTGGTACTCTATCCGGAAGCGGTTTTCTGTGAGCCACCTGTCTTGGTGGACTTTGAGGTCCTGGGGGGCCCCTAGGCTGAGCTGGCCGATAGTTGTTATTGTACGGACCTTGGTTCGGGGGTCCATTGCCTGGAGGGCCCTGGCCTGGTGGTCCTCGGTGTTGGGGAGGCCTCGGGCGTCCATCGGGCCCGAGCTCTGGAGGTGGCCGGTTCTGGTCTTGTCTGGAGTTCGGGTTCTGCGGATGTGGGCCCCGAGGTCCCTGGCCCATCTGGCCTCCGGGGGGCATCGGGGACCTTCGGCCTTCGGAAGTGCCAGGTCGAGAATTCGGATTCGGACCCCGGCCGTAGGGACTAGGGGGGCCGTATGCCATGGGAGAATTAGACCGTTGTTTTGACATATTCAGAGGCGGAGGGAGACCGGCCGACGAGGGATTCTGGTTCGGTGGGCTTAGAGCTTCACGCGAGCGGTTGTCGTTAGCAGATGTCCCCACGGAGTTGGCGTTTGTAAGTACCGATGGCCCCGAACGCGCGTCCTCCAAGTCCCTTCTTGGGGATTCCGTATCGTTTGGACTGGCCAGTCCACCAGCCGTGGCGAGTTGAGCCAAGGTAGTGACTGAGAGTCGACTATTAGCCCGACGGAGCTCAGGCGAATGGTAAGCCTTGCTGGTAGGTCGACCCTGAGGAGCGTGGTTGAAAGCCGGGGGCCTGGAGACTGGTTCCGGAGTCTGCATCTTTCGCATCCCGTCCAGTTCCCGCAGCGGCGGCGCATCAACCGGGCCTCGCTCATCTTCTGATCCTGTGTAATCACTTGGAGTCACCCTGTCCTGGAAGGCGTTCCGGGCGGGCACCTGGGTTCTCTGCGGAGAGCCACTGTAGGGATTGCCGCTGGGAGCGAAGTCCTGGAGCGGAGGCGGAGCGCCAACGTTACCGTGCATATTGGTATCGGATGAGCTCCGGCCATTGTTGGCTTGCAATCCGGCCATGGAAGGTGGTGGTCGCTCTCGCTGGGGATCTGGAGGCGCCGAGTCGGTGCGGGGAGGTCCGTTCCCAGATACGGAGACAGATCGTGAGGACCTTACAGAATCATCCGAGAAGCCAATGCGATGTCTCGAACGCCCACTTTCGCCGAAGCTCAGCCTCACGCTCTTTCGACTTCCACTACGGGAACGACTCGATGAGCCATCTTCAATGGCATTCATCCTCGTGCCCGTGGTCTCCTTCATTTTTCTCCTCCATTCTTTCTCGTTCCAGCCAGTGCTGCCGTCCTCGAGAATGAGACCAGAAACATCCAGAATCTCCATGTAGCCGTAACGCTTGTGCTTAGGCATAGCAAACATGAGAGATTTGGCGTCCAGAGTACTGGCGACTAGTCTTCCTGGCCGGCCATATAATCCAAAGGTATCCCAAGTGGGGAAGAGGAATCTCAGCAACATCTCAAAACCGCTGACGGCAGGCCGGGCTTCAGGCATGACAAAGACAAAGCCCTCAGTGGAAGATGGCGGATCGGCGTGAATAGAAATCTGTCCCTCGATTTTGAGCAAAGTCGATGCGTCGATCAAAGATTTAGCCTGAGGGTATATGGCGTAGGCCGAGTAGGCATCAGTGATGGAGGCAATGGGTTGGGCCTTTTTCTGCTTCTTTCCGTCCTTCCTCGTGTCGTAGAACTTGATGTTGCCTTTTAAGGTCGGCACATGGCTTCGATCGTACGCAGATCTCTTCTTCAGCTCTTTCTGGAGCTTCGCATGTTCTTTTTCGTCCGGCGGTGTAATGACGCACCAACAGCGCCTCCAGGGCACGCCGGCACCAAATCGAACTCTAACCCATTCTTCCGTCTTGAAGCGCGATCTCTCCATGACGACATTGATATTGTTAAGGGTCTTTCCCTTTCCTGCAATCAGAGCACCCGTGTAAGCCTCTTGCAGTGTCGAATGCTCGAACATGGAAAGTCGAATTCCAGCAGTCCATTGGATAAGGGAATGGTGAGAATTGAAATGAAGCAGATATCTATTCCTGCCTGCCGTGGAAATGCTGAGGATGTTCTGTAGGGGCTGCTCATCACTGGAGCGGGTGGGGAGCGATTCAATCTATGGTACCAGGGTTAACCCACTGAGCGGGGGACGCATGTGAGGGGTGATTTACCATCTTGATTGAGGCATCTGTCAGGTTGATGAACTTGGGCAGCACTTCGCCGTCCTCACCAGCAGCATCGAGCTCGGCGGCATCCCATAGTGACAGCACAGTTCCAACGAGCTGGGCGAAACACTCCGTCCAGGTCCTGTCCGGGTTCGGCTTGCCCTCTGAAAACAAGAAATCAGCATAGGACGCAGTAAGGGTCATGAGGCTTGGCGCCAAGCCATTGAACGAGGGAGGGAGAAGAAGAGGGGAGAAGAAGTGGCATACGTGTGTTTTGGTCATCGAGCTTCAGGAAGTAGCCCTCCTGGTACAGCTTGTTGGAATGGCTGTTGAGAAAAGAGAAGATGGGCTGCAGCTCGGGTATCGTGTCCTCATTGATCTCCATGAGGGGCGGTTGGTGAGGCAAGACCATAGACAGGGGTCGCGAGTTGCTGCGTTGGCGCTGGGGACTATTGACGGGCGACTCGTTCACGGGCGACGTTCCATACTCTGGGCGCGAAGGCGTGCGTGAAGGCGGCGTGACGGGGCGGTAGGAGTCGAAATGGTGATCGGGAAACGGCTCGGAAACGGACTGCGCTTTGCGGTGAGATTGCGCAGAGTCGGTTGTAGGAGACGAAGGTTGTGGTGGTGTCTTTGCTCCCGCAGAAAACTGGGACATGAAGGAGAGGACTATTTGCGCGCGCGTCTAGTTAGCAGTGACGTCCACTGGTGCCGGTTTACATGTACCAGCCCAGTCCCCGGGTGCCCTCAGCTCTTCGCGGCGACTTCGCTTCAGCGGCCTCGGCGACGTGCAGGAGTCCATCCATCCACCGGCCGGTCGCTTCCCGCCTAGGGCTTCAGGGCGGGCTTCAGCTTCAGGGCCTCCACTGGAGCTGGACGGGAGGCCTACAGCCCAGGCTACCTTAGGCTGGTGCCCTGCTGCTGCTGCTGCCCAACTTCGAATGCTCCCAGCCAAGCCATGGAAGAGCCAGGGTCGATCGGTCTGGGCTGGGTCTTGCGTTGACTTGCGTATGTGTGCTGACGCGCCGACAAGAGCTGGGGGCTGGAATGAGATGCATGGATCCAGTATGAGACAACGTACCTCGATTTCGACCCATGTTTGTGAAAGGCCGGTGCTCCGGTGGGATTCTGACCGAAAGACGGATCGAAGCGAAGGAGACGAGCAAGACCAAGACGAGAGACGAGACAGAAAACGGGGACGGGAGGATATCAGGAAGCAACAGGAACAGCAGGTCCTCGCAGATGAGGTGGGGGATCCCGAGCTACAAGTACCTCTTGTTGGCCACGGATGCAGGAAATAAATGGCGGTTCGAATCGCGACGACGACGTAACCGGCGCCGGCGGTAGTGGGCGGGTCGGGCTGGTGATTCTAATTTCTGGGTATTGGATGTAGACGCGCAGACTAGCAGTAGCACCGTGTAAGGTACCTGGTAATTAATTGAGCACCTCTCTACTACTAGTACTGTACTAGTAGTCTATCAACCTGGTGGTGTCTTTGTAGGTAGAAGACGGAACGGAAGCGTCGGACGTCGGACGACTGGCATGTCAGAATCCAACCGGGCCAAGAGATTCCACCGCCAGGTGCGGCAGGTCGTGGATCGCACGTTGGCACCCTTGTTGCCAGCGGAGCAGTTTTTTTTTTCCGACTTGGCTTTGTCTACTTTGTTCTCCGGGTGGAGGTTATACT
Organism: Stylonectria norvegica; assembly: GCA_014621405.1. Taxonomy (NCBI): domain Eukaryota; kingdom Fungi; phylum Ascomycota; class Sordariomycetes; order Hypocreales; family Nectriaceae; genus Stylonectria; species Stylonectria norvegica. Next base: position 14,270 of record JAANBC010000243.1, read on the forward strand.
GCCTGTGCGGAGGAAGCTGAGACAATCGCGAAGGTTGCCGTCTCTCTTCGTGCTTCGGGGCACACACTTCCAGGTTATTAGTCCAGCTTGAAAACCCGCGCGGGAGGCGGGCAGCCAAACGGGCAATCGGTAGCAGCAGGTTTTTGACAAGCCTGTCTTTTAAAGCTTTCCGGGGCCCTCCTTATTACTGGCCGGACAAGGCGGGGATGGAAATCGAAAGGTCGCGTGTTGTTTTAACCTTCGGTTGAGGGTTGCTGGTCCGCAAGGGGGTGGTGTAAGGCGATTTGTATAAGTTGGAGCCGGGGTAGCAGAGTGATGAGGCCAAGATCGGTAGGTACAAACCCGGTACCACACCCAGTACGAAGTTTCGAAGAGAACGGCCAAAGACGTCACGGCAGGATCAAGCTTATGTTGTCCGAGACAAAAGCAGAGACAAAGACTCGTTAATTTAAATAGAGTCAGGCGGTACAAGGTAAGGGGCGAGGGAGCAATGCGCAGCCAGCAGAGACAAGAGGAGAGTACGGAGGGAGGAAGAAGAAGAAGAAGTAGAATATTGGGGATGAAACGAGACGGGGATAATGGCTATCTAAATAAGATGCAAAAGATACGGGGTGTTTGTCGGTGGTGACTTTTGACTGGTAACTGAAAGAGAAAACAGTGGTGATGTGAGAGCTGTACGGAGTATGTGAAGCGAGGAGGTAAGTGAGGTGATGAGGCGGCTTGATTGATGGCACAGTCGATATGTGCTACACACTGGATTAATTATCTTGAGACTTGACGTTCCCTGCTGGCAATTCAGGCGCCCAGCCTATTATCCGCCCAGGCCATCCGTCTGCCGGCACGGCGGCGATGCGATGCGGCGATGCGGCGTTGCGGCGATGAGTGGGCCCCAGGACCGTCTGCTGGCAACGGTGGCTGGTCGTTTGGAAACACCACGCATGATGGATCCATGGATGGAGGCTTTTGCCGCCTGGATTCGTCACGACACACAGACATGCATGTCCGTGGATATTCATGGACTGTTCATGTTTTCATGCATCATCCCATGGGGCAAAACCACACGACAGGCCCCGAGGCCCGGGCTGCCCTGGGCCTTGTGTGTTTCGCTCTTCATCGCCGGAATCACCTTGACTGGTTGTCGCGATTCCCCTGATCACATCACTGTGGCCCTGTCGTTTGAAACCGCCCGGGAGCTAGACGGAGCGTAAGAGCCGGGATGTGCACCGGGGGCTCGTATCGCCCATCGGCGTCTGGCCTGCTTGCCAAGCCCATCTCCATCTCCATCCGGATCCACTGCGACAACATGCACATGCGGCAGCTCGGCTACTCGGGGGTAAATTCTTAGTACGTACGTGCTTTCAGCGCGACCGGGTTGTCATCCATATTACAGGTACGAATACATATATACGCGGGTACGTATACGTAGCGCCTGGGCGGTTCCTTGGGAAGTCCTTCTTGCCGTCCTATTACATGATGTGTATGGCACCAACTTGCAAGTCCTCTATTGGCTCTTGCATAGGTAGCAAATCTACTCACTTACCGTAGAGAACGGCACGTCGTCGGTATTCACTTGTTCGAAGGGGTAACACTGAAAACTCCTTACGGCACACAAGGTATTAATAAGTATGTACGCGCGTGGAGGAGGGACAGTGTTGCCGCTGTCAGACTCGAAGAGAATCGACCATCTCCCCGTCTGTACGACATCCAAGAGCTAATTCGAGAAGTTTTCTTGGAGCCATCCGTTCCCAACCTTGCACCGCAGCCTCCCATTTGCTGAAACGTATTCGTACGGTACATGTACGCACATACGATGCAGGGAACAGTAAGACGCTCTCGGAACCCGGTAGGTAAGCCGTGGTGTGTCCACGAATCCAACTTGGCGGTACTTACGCACGAAATACGCAGTTTGCAGTTGACTTGTCGCTCGCTCGCTGCGTGCGAATGATGGCGCCAAGAACGTGTCCATGGATCCATTGGCGACGGCGGTTATTGGCAACGGCGACTATTGGCAACGGAGCCCACTTCTCTTCGCCTCTTGGCCCGAGAATTTCCAGGTGCGTGCTTATTGTCTCCTGCGTTGGATTTCCCAGGATCACGGCTACACAAGTTATCGGTGGTCGGACCATCCGGCGCTACTGCTGCACGTCCGTGAGGGTTCAAGATGGCGCCAAAAGGAGACAGTCAACAAGACAGTCAAGCTAACAACTAGCATTGTTACTGGCATCCCGCCTTTTCCATTTCCACGGGGTCCGATTTCTGGGAGGTTCAGGGGCCAGGCCTCGATCGACCGTCGACCGCAGACCGCAATTTTATCTGTATTCCATCCCTACGTCACCCACCACCCCAAACTAGCACCAAGATCGCTTCCTTCCATGGTCGTTGGGACTGGGGATCTTTAAAGCCTTGGAAGTTTGCAACAACAAAGTTGGCGATGAACTGAGACTTCCACAGCAAAGATCCAAATTGCAGCGTCATGTCCACCACGCCTGCATGTGCCACAGCCGCCTTCCCGTGGGTCTCGTGGACAGTGGCTGTACAGTAAGTACTTCGTAGGCAGATCACGTAAATCACTGCGAGGCGCATCTGACCGCCGTCGACTGCATTCTTGGCTCACGATGCATCATCATTCAGGCTCAACTTCATGACGTGGGGGGAGCTTGCGCAAATGAGGTCTCCACTGGCCGCGAATCAACAAACAAATGCTGCATCACCGGCAGTGACAGCGCCACGATTCACTACTCGCGTCTAGCATCGCGGGTGTCCTCCCGTTGTGGTCACTGTCAGCACCGAATCCATGTGCGAATCATCTGCTGGTGAGGCCCGATGATGGATTTCAGTATTTCCGAAGGATCTCGCTCGATACAGCCCGGGCCGGGGACAGAATAGAGTTGCCAACTGCTTCACTGACTAGCGTATAATCTCATCAAGTCCAGCTGCGTACGACTCTCTCTTAACCCTACCCTCACTCCCTTTGGAACAATAATGGCGGCTGGGTTGGCTGAATTAGTACTATGCATGTGTGCGAATGCTGTTGTAAGCGCCATCTGTGTAGACTATTTAGTTGAACCCCACGGGAATTTGCGCATCCATAGTTACTTTGAACAGACTGAGAGGTTGCAACCGATTACCCTTCACATCTACTCGCTGGTTGCTGCAATCATGATACGAGGAAAATGAGAAAGTCGGCTTCCTGCGGCAGACAAGTTTACTGCTGGCAGTTCTGTATCATACCAACCTGACTCGGCATTGACATCCATTGAACTGTATCTGCGGTATCGGTCTCACCCAATCACGTGTCCCTCAACTGATTACCCATCGCCCAACTCTCTCCATGACCTCCATCCCACCTCGGGCATCCTGGTCATCCCGTTGACAGCAACGCAGCGAACCCACTACAGGTTGCGGCCAGCAACTCTACGGGACAGCGTCGGTGTTCTTAGTTGGAATGCGCAGTCCATATTACCCATCTCTGGCGGCTATCCCGAGATCTTTCCCACGATCGCTCCCGGTGCGACTTCCGGCATGGCGGGCCTGCCATGAGAGGTCGTTCGCCTCGACGACCTCGCTCTCCTCCGACGACTCGAACAACGCCCCATTTCCCATATTACCCTTTCGATTCGAGACCGGCATCGGTCTTTTTGCAAAGCGCCAGCCACGGCCGTTTCCTCCGCCCTTCTTATCCCCGCCGTCCATGTCATTCTCCGATGCATTAAGCACACATCACCGAAGTCGCGATCGTCGCGCCTTCGTGAACGGGGATGTCATTAGGGGACAAACGAACGGTGATGATGCCGTCTATGCAAGCGACTTCTTTATATGCGCCAACGATGGTGTCGGGGCTTGGGCTACCCGACCTCGGGGCCATGCTGGGTAATCATCTTCAAGGTGGTGAAGACTATTAATCATAACGCTAATAAGGGTGTAGCCTGTGGTCACGCTTGATCCTACACTTCTGGTCAGCTGCCATCGAAGAGGAGATGCTGCGAGTTCTCTCATCTGAGCAACCTCGCGATCCCGACCCGGTCGCCTGCCTACAAACCGCCTACGAACAGACCCTTGAGGCTACAGTAACACACGACTGCCTAGGGACTACGACGGCATGCGGAGCGCAACTACACTACAAGTTTGACCCGAACGACACGGCTCGAACAAACCCGTCTCCGTTGCTCTATGTGACCAATCTTGGCGATTGCAGGGTGATGGTCTTACGACCTCGGGCTGAGCAGGTGGTCTACAAAACTACGGAACAGTGGCATTGGTTTGACTGCCCTCGTCAGCTGGGTACAAATAGTCCGGACACACCAAACGACAACGCTGTAATGGATAAGGTGGACCTCGAAGTTGGCGATGTCGTGCTGGCAATGAGCGACGGGGTGACGGACAATCTTTGGGAACACGAAATTGTGTCGACTGTGCTGCAAAGCATCCAGAAATGGGAAGCTGGAAGTGGCGCGGAAACAGATGGCGACCGAACTGGTGGCCGTAATGGAGGAATGATTGCAGCGGCGCAGGATCTCGTCGCAGCTGCGAAAGAAATCGCAGTGGACCCGTTCGCCGAGAGCCCTTTCATGGAACATGCGATCGAAGAAGGCCTCGCGAGCGAGGGCGGTAAGCATCTCACTCTTCAAACTCATCGACGGAAGCTAAATAACTACTAGGAAAATTAGATGATATTAGCGTCGTTGCTGCGCTCTGCGTGAGGAACGGCTGAGGCGCGTTACTATTTTGCTGGACAAAGAGGCTGCCGCCATATAGAATGGATCCCATTTCTGGATCCGTTAATTACTGGATAGCCAGTGATACTCCTCTGAAAAACGAGGCGGGGCCGTCTTGGCCAGGAGTCAGATATAAGAGTTCTGGGTGCTTGGAGAGACACTATGGGAATTTAATGGCGATAAAAGGGATATGCATGGACGTTGCATCGAACGAGTTAACGCACGTCATGACAGGATGAGACGTTCCTAGAGCTAAGGTGTGAGCGGGATGGTGGGGCACAGCCTACCTTAGGTTGGTGGTGGGCGCTGGTCTTATCGCACGTGCCGTGCTGCTGCTGAGCTAACTCATCCTGATAAGAAATTTATTTTGCAACACCACTGCCGTCTTCGCCTCGCAACGTCGGATCCATTACGAAGCACCTTTCCATTTCCGCCTGGTACAGTTCACGATTCCACGATGAGGGGTAAAAGATCGAAACAGTACCGTAAGCTCATGGAGCAGTTCTCCATGACCTTCGGCTTCCGCGAACCCTACCAGATTCTAGGTAGGTCTCTCGCAGCGCAAACTGACGATCGCTAGCTAACATTAGGCAGTGGATGCGGAAATGGTCAAGGACTCATGTCGCTTCAAGATGGACCTGGCCCCCGCCCTCTCAAGGACAGTCCATGGTGAAGTTAAGCCTAGTAAGCGCATACCGTCTCACCTCTGGCTTTGTTGCCCGTTGCTAACAATGCAGTGATTACCCAATGCGAGATTCGAAAACTATATGCCCAAAACAGGGAGCCTGGAGTTGCCGAAGCCATCGAGCTGGCCAAAACTCTGGAGCGTCGACGCTGTGGACACCACCCCGATCAGTACCCCGAACCTCTCAGCACAGAAGCATGTATGCGATCGGTGATCGACCCCAAGGAGACGAATCAGAACAAGCATCGATATGTGGTCGCGAGCCAGGGTCAAGACGTCAGGCGCATGCTGCGGGGAGTGAAGGGCGTCCCTCTCATCTACATCAAACGGAGCGTCATGATCCTGGAACCCATGGCCAACGACAGCGTGCAAGTGCGGCAGCGGGAGGAACGGGGTAAGTTCCGCGCAGAGCTGAAGAAACCCGCGGGAAAGCGGAAACGAGACGACGACGACGATGATACAGACGAGGATAAGAAGCAGCCCGAAAAGAGCAAGGCGGTGCAAAGCGAGGAGCAAAAGAAAAAGAAGGCGAAGGGTTACGGTCCGAAGGGAGCAAATCCGCTATCCCAGAAGTCCAAGAAGAAGCAGCAAGACAAGCCTCAGGTGGCAGGCAATGCGGCCAAGAAAGAAGGAGAGTCGGCCAAGAAAGAAGCGGAGCAGAAGGATGGAGAACAGAACGAGGGAGGACAGGATGCACCAGCGAAGCGAAAGCGTCGGCGGAGAAACAAGTACCCTGCAACGCCGGCTGTAGATGGACAGGACGGAGCAACTCCCGAGGTTACGACGACGACTGCGACAGCAGACAGCTGAAGTCTGAAGAGAGCGAAGATGCATCACAATTAGGGTACCCGTCGGAATGTTACTAGCATGGCGCAATGAGGGGGAGAGTGGTTACAATTTCGTGTAGTGCGCTGGAGCACTAATACCCCATGGAATGAAGCTTGCAAGACTCGTCCCGCAGGAAAAACATTTTGCCTATCTCAACACGCTGATGCAATTGTGTTATCTAAACATGATATCATGGCTCGACGTTGACCATGAACTACCGCTAGGAAGCCGCGGACTTCTTTTAGATGTAGTTATGAGTCTCTTGAGTCAGGATGCAAAGGTTGATGCTGTGGCGTACTAAGTATGTTCATGTAGCTCTAGCACCAGCTCGCGCCACCGAGAGTTCCGTGTAGATGGTAGATTCAATATTGTCTTGAATGCTACTCGTATGCACAGGCCAATACTTGCAGCTCAGTTCCACCCCCGCCCTGGTTTTATTGCTGGTCTTATTGAAAAGATACAGACTACGGACTTTATACCAAGCAGTGAAGTCTCCATTATGAGTGCTTTCCATGGATCCATCCATGGATACGGGGGCGGACGGGAAGGTTGCTCGAGTTGGGATCAAGTTGAGGTGAACTTGGCTCGGCTGGTTCCGGCGCAACGCCCTGACCACCCACTTCCAGGGCATCCGTTACAGTGATGTAAGGCCCACTAACCTATCAAGTGGTCTGCTAAACGGCCGCTGGACTCGCGGCCTCGTGGGGAGCCGCCTCCACTGAAGGTCCCCGCCGACCGACCCGGGGTCCTGCCATGGATTGGGTCCGCCGGACGGGCATGGATTTAATGGCGGGTCCCACCTAATGTCATCCTAGGATGCGTGGGCGGATGCGTGGATGTCACATGGATCTTTGCATCTCGTCTGTCAGTTTATTAATTACACCAGATCACGGCCACAACCTCCCTTCCCCATGCCCGATCTGCACCAATTCGACTGTGTGCTTCTTCCTCGACAATCGCACTCCTCACTTCCCGCTTCCTCCCGTCTCCGGTCACGCGAGAGCCATTCTGCTAGCTGGTCCAGGGGCCAGGGTCCGTCAGCAACCATCAAAGTGACTGCAGGGGGTCCAACTTCGACATCGCGACCCGCACAGCCCCTAAACAAACTCTCCTGAGGTGCCATCTGGAGACCTGTGTGAGGAGGCGCGATCGAGCATCCAACGCTCAACACCAGCCACAGAAGAGACACGGCATAGGACGACAAGACAAGGGCGAGGAAGCCAAGGGCATCATGGCGGCCCAGCCTCATCTGGTCGACGAATTCGGTCTGGCCATCCGCCCTGCTCCACCCCAAAAGCAGCCAGATGTGCCCGCCGAACACGACAGCACCGAAGACGAGGAAACGAGTGTAGTGGTGGACGACAAGAGCGAAACTCGAACGGCAAAGAGTGACGAGGGCCCCCCGGCTTCCACGGACGACCCAGCCACGGGGAAAGAGGAGCAGGATACCGACACGTTCGAAGACGCCCCCTCAGAGCCCTCACCAGAACCCTCGCCAGAACACCCAGCAGAAACCAAGTCTGTGCCTCCCACGAAACTTGAGAGAGCACAAACCCCATCCGCGCCGTCAACACCGCTCGAAGAGCAGCCTGAACAAGAGCCTGAGTTGTCGACCCCTACGACGACCACCCCTGGTCCACCGCCAGTTGCCGAAACTACAAAACCTCTGCCCGACACGTCCGACCCTCCAAAACACAGCAAAGATGCCGAAGCTCTGTCTGCTCTTGAAAAGGCGGTACCCATTTCCAGCCCGCCTGCTGGTACTGAAATCCACACAAAGGCATCACATGTTGGAGGTGTCAGCAACGGGGGTAAGCCGCATGGAGAGATTTCCGAATATTCCCATCAGCACACTTCGACACTCGAGGAGGAGCCAAAGAAGGACGAAGATGAAGGATGGCAACAGATGCCTGCGTTTGCAAGATTTGACATGTACGACGATGAAGACCGGCTGGTAGCGCGAGAACACAATCCGGAGGATGATACGGAAACGTATGGGTACGCTGGGCTTGGCGGCGCTGGAAAGGGTTATACGCGGGTGTTCTTGGATGACGATGCGGAATCAGCAACTAGCATGGACGAAAACACGCAGTATCTGTTCAAGGAGACGAATGGTACCAGCGTCATGGACGACCAAGAAGGTAGAGACGCCCTTTCTCAGATGCAAGCGACCAAGGACCTTCTCACAGAAGGTCAGAGGATTGCATATGTTGGTGTCGTGCGGCTGGAGATTGCGAATCTTGTCAAGGAATCAGAGGCCCTGGTTTCAAATTCAAATCGAAAGACGAAGAAGGAGGTTGGCGTCTCCGTTGAAGCGATGAGGATGTGGGGACAGAAGATGATGATCCGCTTATACGCCCACATGGACATCAGCGCGGCAGAGCAGATAATGATTGAACAGCTCGCCGAGCATGGAGTTATGCCCCAAGATCTCACGCCCGCTCTACTCGCCAACTCACGCGTCAGCAATCCCATGGCGGACAAGCAAGCTCGGGTCTCCGTGTCGTCTCCCTCTCCGGAAAGCATCGCTGAGGAAAAGGCAGCCGAGCCTCCGCCACCTTATGAGGTGCACGAGGGTGAGGAGTTGCCTGACGTGAAGACTCCTTCGCAGCTCCCCACCACAGCCAAGATCGACATTGACCTCAGGTGGACGGTGCTGTGTGATCTCTTCTTAGTGTTGATCGCCGACTCGGTCTACGATGCACGGTCGAGGGTGCTGCTTGAAAGAGTCGGCCAGAGTTTGGACATCTCATGGATCGACATCTGCAGATTCGAGAAGAAGGTCACCGACGCACTGGAGATGCAGCAAGCTGCCGAGAAGGAGAACTGGAATGAGGACGAACATATGGAAAGCCGACGGAAGAAGGCTTTAACGAGACGATATGTCATGATGGGTCTGGCTACAGTGGGTGGTGGCCTTGTCATCGGCCTTTCGGCTGGCCTGCTTGCCCCTGTCATCGGCGCTGGCTTGGCCGCTGGCTTCACGACCATCGGTGTCACTGGAACAAGTAGTTTTCTTGCTGGCGCAGGCGGAGCTGCTATCATCACATCGTCTGCGGCGGCTTCTGGTAGTATAATCGGTGGCAGGGCGGCTGGTAAACGGACGGGAGCCGTCTCAACTTTCGAGTACCGCCCACTGCACAACAACAAGCGGGTCAACCTGATTGTCACCGTCTCAGGGTGGCTGACAGGCAAGGTCGATGATGTTCGATTGCCTTTTAGTACGGTAGATCCTATTATGGGCGACATTTACTCGGTGCTGTGGGAACCTGAGATGATGCGGAGCATGGGTGACACCATCAACATTCTTGCTACCGAGGTTAGTTGGCAATATCATGTCGAGCATTACGCGGTTGCTAACATTCCCAGGCTCTCACTCAAGGTCTCCAACAGATTCTGGGCAGTACGATTCTCATCACCCTAATGTCTGCTCTCCAGCTCCCGATTGTCTTGACGAAACTTTCATATCTCATCGATAATCCTTGGGCAGTCTCTCTAGACCGTGCCACGTCGGCCGGGCAGATCCTTGCAGACTCTCTACTTGAGCGCAGCCTAGGCTCGAGGCCAATCACCCTGGTGGGATACTCGATTGGCTCTCGAGTCATCTTCTCCTGTCTGTTAGAGCTAGCTAAGAGGGGTGCCTATGGAGTAGTGCAGAATGTGTATCTGTTTGGCTCACCTGTTGTGGTAAAGAAGGAGGAATATACCCGGGCTCGGACCGTGGTGTCCGGGCGATTCGTGAACGGCTTCAACCGCAACGACTGGATTCTCGGATACCTCTTCCGTCTTACCAACGGTGGTATCCGTCGAGTTGCCGGTCTGGCGGCGGTTGAAGATTGCCCATGGATGGAGAACATGGACGTGACGGATCTGGTGGCAGGTCATATGGACTACCGCAAAAAGATGCCTTCGCTACTTATGAAGTGCGGATGGTCAGTCGAAAGCGAGGAGTTCGCGGAAATCGAGGACCCCGATCCGGACAACCACCAGGAGCGGCAGCGCGAACTCATCAACGAGATCGAAGAGGCTCGGAAAGAGCTTGAGAAGCAGGGCAAGGAGGGCAAGGCCAACAAGGGCGGGAAATTTGGCAGCATCTTTGGGCGGCGGAAGAAGGCCGAGAAACAGGACTGGGAAGTCTACGAAGACACCTTCGGCAAGCCTGTCCCCACTGAAGAGAAGGGCGAACGAGTTCGCGGAGTTCTGTTCGACATTGACGCCATCAGGGCCGAGCTCGCCAAGGAGGCGCGGTATGGAGACTCGGAAGAACTGCAGGTGAGGGAGATAAAGTCAACCTTACCGCCGATGAAACTCGACATCTCCTCGCTCCCGCCTTCGCCCTCCGGACAGCATCTGCGGAGTACACTTCGCGAGTCCCGGAGTACCGAGTCGGTTCCTATCAGCAATCTCCACGAGACGAAGCCATCGCAGGACCGATCGCCGTCGTACTCGAAGCAGACTTCGCCGCCGGCATATGGCACAGGCGCCTTTGAGCCGTACGAGGACGATATCCAGATGACGTTCGATACCTCCTTCGACGACGCCCCGCCAGCAGTCCCTCCCAAGGACGAGTCGCCAACGCGGCCGGAGATGAGGACGTCTCACACTCTGCCCAACATGACGCTCACCGACCCATGGGGCGATCCCGACGACGATGACTTTGGGAAAGAAAAAGAGATATCGATGACTTTTGCGTAGAGCACCACGCACGGGGCTTGTGGTTAGATCTAGTGCAAGGAAGATTTGGGCTTTTGCGACTCTTTTGTTTGCCGAGGCCTGCTGGTCTCCGCGTGCGCATTGTTGGGAGTTTTCACTCAGGCGCTGTTCTTGGGAGACAGTCGTACTGTGGGTAATGTTTTGGATTGTTCAGATTCCCGTGGAAACGGGGAGTTCGACCTCCTTAGGGGAGGGGGAGGGCGAGAGTCGGAGGGAGTGTCGAGCATAGAAGCGCAGATGTATGGATCAGATTAGGTCCAGCACAGCGGAAACCAGCCATAATTATAAAGCTATTTTAATCCATATTTATGAGACGCAGTTACCAGTCTCGCATAATGTTCTGCCTGAGAAGTCACGGGTCGACGAGAGAAGAGGGGCTGATGTGGAGGGCAAGTATACACGCATAGATATTGCTGGTTGTAAGGTTATACATTTGCAAGACTAGTAGTGTTCTATCAAAGATACTCCAAGGCTCTCTTTGGCCATATAGCAGCCATCTATCTATGAAGGTCAACCATCTGTGACAAATCTAAGAAGAAACTGGCCAGCAGAACGGAACTTGGCTTCTCGCTACTGCTTTACTCTACTACACTTACCCAACCTGCAACTCATGCCCTCCGTCCGTTCAGCTCCATTACAAATTCAGCAGGTCTCCAAGCGTCTCTATCCGCGCTGAGCTACAAGCCTTGTGCTGTGCTGCCGTTCTCTATTTGCCGGCCAGTGTCTCCTTTGTGATCTGTTCGAGGCAGCCTGCGGCGGCGGCCACGAAAGCGAGGTATGTGGGCGACGGGGCAAGCACACGTGAAGTGTACTCGGGGTGGGCTTGAACACCGACGAAGAAGGGGTGGTCTTTCAGCTCGACGACTTCCATGCGCATACCCGTCTCGTCCTTGCCAACGAAGTAGAGCCCGGCCTTCTCGAGCTGGTCGATGTAATCGGGGTTGACCTTGTGGTTCTCATTAGCGATTTCAATGGAAGTACTTCATAAAGAGCTCTTGCATACCTCGTATCTGTGACGATGTCTCTCATGCATCGTATCGGCATTCTTGTAGATGGCTCGGAGTTTGCTCCATTCGCTACCAGGCACGAAGTGTGTTGCCTTGGTGCCGAGGCGCATGGTGCCGCCCATAACCTCTTTCGACCCTTCGGGCATAAAGATGATAACGGGGTGTTTGGCTTTAGGGTCGAACTCTTCAGAGGTGGCGTCCTCAAGGCCACACAGGTTCCTCGCAGCTTCGATGACGGCGGTTTGCATGCCGAGGCAGATGCCCAAGTAGGGCACCTTGTGTTCGCGAGCCCACTTTGCAGACTTGATAAGGCCTTCGCTCGAGCGAACGCCAAAGCCACCGGGGACCAAGACTAAAGAATGTTGGGTTAGTAATGGAGCGGTTTACCTGTCGAGGGATAACTTACCACCAGCAGCAGAAGTCAGCTGAGACCAGGCGTTGTAATGCTTCTGGGCATCGGAGTGAAGCATAGCATCCTCTAGGTTGTCTGCGTCAATCCACACAATGTTGACCTTTCGGTCGCATCGCATAGCTGAGTGCTCTAGAGACTTGATGGTGGACAAGTAACCTGGTGCGTCCGCCATTAGCCGGAGTTGAGACAAGAATAGAGTTACGGGGTGTTCTTACTGTCCGGGGATGATGTGTACTTGCCCACCAAGGCAATCGACACTTCCTCTAGATGCGGCTTTGTAGCCACCGTCTTCTTCCATAGGGCCCATAGGTCGGCGCCTTTCTGGACGGAGCTTGGCGAGAGAGCCAGGTCATCGAGCATCAGACCCTCGCGAACTATTATTGTTAGCTTCGAGGAGACGTATCACCAATTAGGTGCAACATACGTCTTTCCCGAAGTCCTTGCTCCTCCAGGAGAAGTGGAACCTGGTAGAGTGTCTCAATGTCCCGTACTTCCAGACATTGCTGGTTCTCGACTTGACAGCTTTGAGCGATCTTTTGGATAGTGCTCTTGTCAAGAGCGCGCTCGCAACGGCAGGCGATCTATTCAAGAGAATAAACAAGGTGTAATTCTACTTGAACATGTCGATGCTTACCAGGTCAGGGACGAGGCCAGCGCTTCGCATTGTCCTGATAGCGTGTTGTGTAGGCTTGGTCTTCTCTTCTCCGTGAATGCTATAATTGATAGTCAGTTTCGATTAAACAGAAGCTGACAGAAGTACTTACATCGGGATATACGACACATGGATATTAATGAAGTTGCCCTTGCCCACCTTGTGTCGGAACTGGGTCAGTGCCTCAACGAACGGTCCGGACTCGAGATCGCCAACAGTCCCTCCCTTGTCACAAGTCAGTGAGAATTACCAAGACAGCTAGATGACAACATACTAGCTCGACTAAAAAGCAAACCACAAGTCAGTACGTGAATAAGGAGAATCGCGGGGACAATACGACGTACTAATGCAGATATCAGGTTGTTCGCCACTTGAATCAGCAGGAATCTTCGAGACCCCTATTAAGATCAGCAAAGCTCAAAATGATGTCGTCTTAGGGACAACGAACGCTCGATCTCGGCCTGAATGTGGTCTGTAATGTGCGGCACCACCTGGACTGTAGTTGTGTCAGCATGCTGGGCAGATCACATAAGTGATGGACAAAACACACCTGTCCGGCCGAGGTAATCGCCTCTACGTTCTCGTTCGAGCACATGCCTTGATGAGTGTCCCATGTCAGCAAGGAGAGACATGAAACGCAGGCCCATGGGAGGCGAACTTGTAGATTTTTCCAGTTGTGATGTTTGAATCCTTAGTCAAGTCAAGATCCCTAGATTTTACTGTTAGAAAGAAATACGAGGTTACCCTCCCAGTAAGAGCTTCTCACAAGTAGCGGGTATAGTTCCCCAAATCGAGATCGCTCTCGCCGCCGTCTGCATCAGTCTGTTAGTAAGTGCTCATAACACCGTTTCAGGGGTTCAAAAGCACCAGAAAGTACGTAGACCTCGCCATGTTCTCTGGGTCCTAGAGTTCCGGCATCTGATATGTGTAAGTATAGACTACATGGAAAACATTTACAGTCGCGGTCTACCTTGGTTTAGATACGGATCAATCTACACAGTCAGATCTGGCAGCCACGTGACCTTGAAAGGTTCAATTACACACCTTGATTGCCTGAACAAATTGCGATTAGCGGGAGAGCATTTCAAACGGTGAGCAATTCCCATTCGTACCGTAACCTTGAGTCCAGTCGCCTTGAGCAAGACTCCAGAGGAGGAGGCTTCAAGATGAGTTAGTTGGGCAGCACATGCAAGTCAAGTATTGTATTGTCTCGATGCCGTACCGATGATGCCTATTGAAAACACCAGGTCAGCCATGTTCTTAGCAACCCGTTCGAAATAAAGCAGCCACAGCTTCGAGTGAAACAAACTGTCCAGCTCAGCGTCGCCGTCTTGCACGGTTGCGCGCCCGCCTTCAATATCCAGAACGCGTTGATGTCGCCAAGCAGATGAGACGTACCTTTACCGATTCCACTGATGACACCGCCGCTGACCAACACGTACTTCATCTTGACCGTTTGACTTGTGAATCTGTAGGCACGAAGGCACGAAGGAACGTAGATACAAAAGGCAGGGGTTGTTGAAGAAGCGGGTGAAGTTGAAGATGCAAAAAGTTTCGTGACCCACCGACGCCCTTAATCCCACTCGTACCCAAACTTTCCCGCCCCTTATCGGTGACTGATTTCTTATCGCGTGGCTCAGTATCTTATCGCTGGCGTTCCACCGTTAGAATTCCGAATCACCATTCCAATCGCCTGGAATAAACCCGCCGTCTGCAACCTCAGCTTCTCTCATCTCGACCATTTCTAACTTCGATAATACAAGGCTTCTTGCCATATACAGAATATACTAGGTACAGTCAATTTCTCTGACATTGCGCCCTAGGATCTCTTCTCCCAAGTGGCGGCACTAATCACGTGTATGTTAGCATTGCAACATCAAACAGACAAAAACATGAAGCGCTTTAATTGAACTCAGCGCTTTAGCACTGCGTATGATGCGGAGAACCCCTGACGACAGGCAAATCCGGGGGCTGTGGTTTCGATGCTTCAAGCTGAAGCATTTGAGTGCATAGTAAGTCTCACTGCTACACGAAGGACATGCATGTGGGCGAACAAGGGAGACATAGCCAAATAAATACCTATATATATTGCCAAGGCACAATCCGTCTATCGTTTGAGAGTGCAGTATTCGTGCACTTGGAGCATCACAACAATGCAAACTCACCTGCACAAGCCCACGCAACTTCTCTACATGGTACCACACAACTCGGGCGTGACGAAACGTTTCCCTTCTAGAGGGATGAGCACGTGGACATAGCTTATACGGATTACTACTGAGTACTATTCGTAGTATTACATGTAATACTCCGTTGGAAAGCATGTACCCGCCGACATTTGAGCAATGCGCTCGTGTACTTTCGTAGAAGGGGTGATTGGGATAGCTGCCGAACTTCATAAATACACATTCGGGTCCACGTTGAACGGCTTGAGGGGATATTGAATCCCAGTAGTAGATTTCCAACGAGAGCTCTGGGATCATAATCTCATTCTTCTCGGAGACGGCATAAATGGCAGTGAACGGTTCCATCTGCTGGGGCAGGTCAGCAATACCGCTAGCAGACTCCGACTTCAAGTCCGAGCCGCATTCATGCTCACTGTGCTGGCTCTAATTACTGAGCTATTAACAGGTCTGACAGAATCTACCTTCGACCCAACTGAGCCTAGCCTAGCCCAGCCCAGCCCAAACAGCCGAGCGAGGCATTATGAGACACTAGCCTCGTAATAGACTATGGCGCTGTCGCTGTTACAGATTAGTTCTACAGAAGACCCTCAACGGGGCTGATGAGGTGAAAGCGACAGGGTACATTGTAAAGTATCCAATTCGTGCAAGGGTGTAAATATGCACACATACAGATACACACCACACACAGCCCAACAAGGCCATGTCACCAGGCCGCAACGCAACATCTGCAACATGATGGGTGGTGCGTTGCAGAAGGGAAATATGCTCAACGGGCGATTCGCCCAGTCTCTGAAACACGGTTGGTAGAGTGACTTACTTGCCTGGAGCCCGAATCTTTGCGTTCTGATGCAGTGAGTGTGTTGGTTCTTGGCGGGCCGAGTCGGAAATCCATCTTTAGGCGCTTGGGTCAGCGGGTGCGAGCAACACCTCATCCATCTCGGCGGTTCCAATGCATTGAGGCTCGACGAAGGATTGGTTCTTATATTGGGCAAAACGTACAGCATGTACCGTACGGGTAGAGCGAAACTTCTTCAAAGGTAACACGAACAGCAGCCGCCGGGTACACAAGCGGCATAATCTCTCATGTTTCTTCATCACCGTTCGCTCGGGTGTTTACTGTTCTAGGACTCTACTTATGTACTCTGCCTTGCGTGGTGTAAGCGTCTTGAGGAACAATGAATTGATTGCGGCGAGGCTTATGGCGCCAATCATAACCCCGGCCATGCGCCCACCTTGGACAGTACGTATCCAATGATAGGCTAATGCCGCCTGCCGGGGATCCTCACTGTGTCAAGGGCAGAAGTCTCAAGAAGAAGAGGACAAGAGGACATGACGAGCAGCTTGGCAGCCAAGCAATAAAGCAAAAAAAGGTTACAACAGAAAAAGGGCTAGAAAGCCAAAGGCTTACCCTCCCCCGGACGCGCTGTCAGCCGCAGTGGATCCCCGTGGTCGCCAGCAGCAAGCCTCATAGGGCGACCAGCTGGAGCACTGCGGCACTGCCTCCCCCCGCTGGCCGCCCTGCTGGACCCTACTGGACGCCCGGTGGCCGTGGCACTCCAATAACCCACACTCAAACCCGCGATGTTCAAGGGTCCAGAGCGCCTTTAGGTGTGGTCCCCCCCGTCGGGCTGACGCTCGTGGGCTTTGCATCCCGGCTTAGTGAAGAACCTCAAAGTCACTGCTCGCTCCGGGGGGCTTTGCTGGGGCGTCGTCTGGGCTGTCTCCCGTCGTTTGGGGGCTGAACGCTGGCCTCCATCCAATGGCTCCGTCTTACCTGCAGCAGACCGTCCATGTACGAATAACCGGGGGACTTTGGTGTTTGGCTTCCATCCTTCCATCCACCACTTCTCACCTCGTTTCCGCTCAGCTCAGCCCAGCCTGACTTTCTCCTCCTCCTCCTCCTCCTCCTCTGCTCTTAGCCGTGACTCTCCTCCGTCTCCTCCTTCCATCGCCTCTCTGCGTCTGCTCTTGGCCAAGGCGACGCCAACGCATACCTCACGACGAATCGACGATACTCAACGACATAGACCGACTGTTCGGGTGGTGCGAGCGCCTCGAGCGTGGGTTCGAAGAGCGGAATATCGAAAAGGCGACGATAGTTCTTCAGACGTCTTCGACATGAGCAAAAACGATCTAGATACGATGCGAGGCAACTCCGACTTGGCCCAGGCCGGCGGCACGGGAACCACGGGGACCACCGGGGACGGTGATGGCAGAGGGAGCACCGATGAAACCACCGTCGTGATCTTTGGGGACCAATTCGTCAACGATCCCGTCTTCGAGGCCACCGTAACAAAAGTCCAGAAGCTATCCTTTCAAGCCAATGAGAGCGTCACCCTCGAGGACCTAGTTTGGTTTGCCAAGCGTTACAACGAAACAAAGGACTATGAGAAGGTCACGAGTCTCAAATTTGATGACAAGCCAAAGTCCCCCATCGACGCCAGTATGTTCCCCCAGCTCCACTACGCTTTACGAGAAGACGCGGTCTCTTGGTGTTGATGAATTCGCTAACCTCGTGTATCCTGTAGTTAGTGATACTTCTGTGACCATCGATGTAGACATGTTTTCGGCGGAGACCGACTTGACCAAGTGGCTCGGAGGTGCCATGCGCCTCCAAATCAGCTGGTCCACGCAGACTTCGACAGGAACTTCCAATTCTACCCTCTTTTCTATCGTCGATGGTCAGAATCCAAGCGATACCAACGCAGCGCATGCCAGACTCGGCAACGCGACGTTCACCGGCGACGATCCTGCCGAGAACATTATCTCCAAATCTGAAGACACCACAGTCGGGGGCGACGGCACCTCCAGCAGCACTGGAGATGCCGGGCCCAGCAGTCCCAGTAGTACTGCCTCTTCCGATAGCTCCTCTCACAAGAGCGGCGGTGGCGGGCTGGCCAAGGGCGCCATTGCTGGCATTGCTGTAGGCGCCGTGGTTGGTGCCCTCCTCCTCATCGGCGGACTCATCTGGTTCTTCCTCCGCCGGCGCCGTCAGAACAAAGGCGCCAAGTCCAAGTACGATACTACGCAATCATCCAACACATTCATGGTTGACAAGGAAATCCCGGCCCGAACCACCGACTCGCCCAACTCCCCCTACTCAGACGACAATCAGACCGCGCGCGTACCCCTCGAGGAGATCAGCGTGGCCCGCGATGGTCATTCCCCATACCAAGACGCCCCCGTGGCCGGCACTGCCGCCGCCGCCGCCGTGCCCCGGACATCCTCGACCCGCTCCCGCACCCGCTCCCGCGGCGCCGAAAACAGTGGGGCCACTACTCCGCAGGGCCGCACCAACGTGTCCCACCTGGTGGAGGAGGGTATGACGCCGGCCGAGATCCAGCGGCTCGAGGAGGAGGAGCGACAGCTAGACGACGAGATTGAGCGCGCGGGGAGACGGTAGTGCCGGCCACCGTTGACGGTTGCTTGCCGGCGAAGCGTGTCCCTTTTTGCGCGTCATGAGGCTCGGAGTTTCGGGACGGTCGTTTGTGTCGTTGTGGTTGTTTGCTTCTCTGTCGTCCCCTTCACTCGTTTATACCTTACCCTTGCCTGCCGTATTGCGTGCCTCGCCTTTTGGGTGAGCGGCTTTCGGCGGCGGGCTCATAGTTTGCTTGGAAGAATACCACTGCCGCGATGTGAGATTAATGGGAAGATTATGTATGTCTTCTGGAAAATTGTGTATGTCGAGGTTTTAATGTATGTGTCGTCTGTTGTAAAAGGGTGCGTCGAGGAAAAGTAAGCGCAGCGTGCGAACCGCTGACAAGGTTGGACATGGCGGCTCGATAGCAGTTCATATACAGTTGTAGCAATGTTGAAGATGATGATAAATATGACCTCGAGCTGTTCCCCCGTAAAGGGGCCATGTATAGTGTACAACGGGTTCATCGTTCCGCTCAGCTCAACTCCAGCCTCGCCCGACGAGGTACGCAAACACGTGTCCTGATAAAACGTCTACTCACCACCATAATCCCAGTCCCCAAATAGGTACGCTCCCATGCCCACCAATACGCGTGTCCATTTTGCTCCTCTTCATCTTTAGCTGCGCGAGAACCAGCCGCTAACCATGTTGCTCGCAATGCTGCCAGCCAGGTTGCCAGTGCCGAAGGCGCTCCCTGCTAGGTTGGATGCCTGGCTGAACTTGTCGCATCGCGAAAACGCCAGCGTGTTCATGATGGTCAGGACCAGGGCGATGACTACACCAGGAAAGTTAGCATCTGGGTGGAAGGGAGGAATTTTAAAGACAGGCCGAACTTCGCATTCGGTTCCGCAACACCAGCGTCAAACCGAAGCGCGGAGCGAAGCAAAGATACTGTCTTCCACTGTAGAACCGGGGGGGGGGCCAACTTACTGACGAGGGGCAACCACCAGAACTGCAGGCGCACGAGAGCCAGAACGGCGAGTAGCACCCAAAGCATGGGCTGCACATATAGCGCGAGCCAGAAGAAACGGCTATCCGTAGGGTTGATGATCTTGGTGCCGGGCTCACTGCTCTCAAAGACCCACTGCGACTCGCCCGTCTGCACGTCCACCTCGTTCCACCACCGCAACCCGACGAGACGCCGCCCCGCGATGTTCTTGAGATAGTAGAAGTCTGTGGCGAGGAGGAGGATGGTGATGATGAAGATCATGATCCTAGAGGCGCAGTGTCAGCTCCGGGCCGKTTCGGGGGGGAGGCCGCGGGGGGGGCACGTACATGCTTGCGATCAGCCACATTCCGAGGAAGTAGACGAGCACGCTTGCTGTTCCCGCCGAGTTAGCAACGAGCTTCTCGGGCGCATTGGCGACGGAGGGGACAGGGCTTACATATCCTGAAGGTCAGGAAGGTCAGGAGCGTGATGGGGTGGGAGCTGAGGCGCCAGCTCAGCGAGCCAGACGTAGGTTGAGCGGCATCGGCCATGACTGCTGTATTTCAGGGTCTTTGTGCGTTCCGAGGTGAAGAGTTCGAGACGGCGCTTCGCATGCCACGATATTCGTCGGTGTCGGTCGTCGTGGAGGTCGTCACGGAGTCGTCGTAATGCGCCAGCTGGATCTTCCGTGTTGGAGCTTACGGTAGCTGTTTGGCGAATATAGTAAGGGATGTAAGATGATCCGCGACCCCTGGACAGATTGAGGCGGTGGGGGGCGGCAGAACTGTCGCGACAGCTGGAGCTCAAGGCACCTACCTGCGAGGTACTTACGAGTTCACGAGGCATTGTTTGGTCCTTCAACACAGTTTCTTAATGTTTTATTCTTGTTATTAGATTGTTGACGAGTAAAATCACTCTCGCTGTGTAAGCATACTATGCTTTGACTACTAGTAATAAGCAATTATTTGAAGTTCTGCGACACAAAACGAGCCTTGACAGCAGCGAGCCATCTCCATCCCCTATGGCGCCCCAGATTGACAGCTGGGAGGGGTTGCTTTGGGTGTCCGAAGAAGTTGACGAGGATACCGCAGAATTTCAATATACAATGTTTGCAGCAGGTAGAAGACAATATGATATTTTGCGGTCAATTGAACAAGCCAAAAGCAGATATTTCTTTCCAGGATGCCACCAACGCCCTGGCTCGAATCCTAGACGAAGAGATATTTCCTCGCTGGCCCCAAGCCATGCCTCTCACAAAGGCCCCGGACAATCTCCCAACAGACGTTTTTGTCAAGCGGCCTAGGCTAGCACTGTACGATGTCTTCTTGAAGCACAATGTTGTTCATCTTCTGCCTAAGGGGTTGGCGGAAGAGGCAGAAGCAATGGAAGTACTCATGAGCCATCCTTACCCAAACATCATTGGATATCATGGGTGCCAAGTGCGAAGGGGCCATATCACAGGGCTGGTGTTCGACCGACATCGCCATGACTTAAAGGACTACCTAAAGGCCGGCCACAACATACAAGACAAAGACGTCTTCATAGATTCACTACAGTCGGCCATTCATCATGTTCACTCTCTTGGCTGGGCTCATAACGACCTCAACCCTACAAATGTCCTCGTGGCAGACGACGGAAGACCTGTTTTAATCGACTTTGGCTCAGCGCGAAGAATTGGGGAGAAAATGACAATGAGCCGTGGAACAAAAGGCTGGATTGATTGCGAGATGAAGGACTATACCACGTCAGAGACGCGACACGACAGCTCGGCTCTCACTAAGCTTCACGCATGGCTGGAAGATCCCAAATTTGAGGATTGAATGCCTTTATCTCATATTTCAAAGTCCCTGGCAGCAGCATTGCGCAGCTAGACCGTGAGTACCAAGTTACAATCACAGGAACTCAATGTGCGAGTTACGACGCTGCGGCAATGGCATGAAAAATCCCATACATATCACAAGTGTGTGAGAACATCCTTAATTACAAGTATGATCTCAGTATAGAAGATTGCGGCGCCTAGATGAGAGACATGTAAAGGGTGATGTCTAGACAGCATAAGGTATGAGTTGAAGCTTCCAAGCCTGGTATTTGCTATTCGCAATGGGACCACGCATAGTTACGAAATTCACAATCAGGCTACTGAAGCGTAAAAGAAATGACCCAGTTGTGGGCACAACGTACGCCTAAATTAACCACAACTTACCATGCCCTCCACTCTCAAGTTGATTTGTTGGTACAGTTCATGAAAGCTATACTTCAATATCAGTGAACTACCTTGGGCGCAGCAGCAGACTTCTCGGTTCTTCAGTGGCCGTAAGCCATCACAGACGCAATGCGACGAAATCGCGAAAGCCATCTCTGGCGCGTCTGCAATCAGCCCAGTGGACAGCCCAGGCTCCATGAGCTACACTGTCATCTGCGAAGGGTGCCCTGCACCACAACAAAACTCTATTCTGTCATTTAGGGGATCGGAAGCCAAACTCGACGATGAGGTGATCAAGTTGGCCAAGGAGATCCATGGCGGTCTCGTTCCGCTGTCGACGTGTCACGGCAGCGTGGAGGGAGCCGATCCGCTGCTGATGATATACTCGATGCCATATCTGCGAGGCTCGTCCCTCATTGAAGTCCTGCCTTTTCAGGTTGAATTGGACCACGATGAAGAAGCTAAGCAGATAACTTTTGTGAAGCACCTCGCCCGGTGAGCTCGCACAAGCTAAGAAGCACCCAGAGGCCATATTGCTTATATTTTCCAGGTACTTTGCACGATGCTGGTCCATGCCCCAGTCAGTTGACCCTGAAACCCAAGCAGAACAGCAAGAAGGAATCCGAAAGAGGCTTGCCCAGCTTGCAGAAGCATCGCCGTCGTGCATCCTGCCGGATTTGATGCTTTCAGAGCTCATCGAGAAGCTGCCCTCGCTGTTCAATGGAGATCACCCACAAGTTCTCACGCACAACGACTTCTCAGTGACAAATATTCTCGTTGACGAGTCCACCTTCGAAATCACCGGCATCGTCGACTGGTCTCTAGCGGCATCAATGCCCTTCGGGTTAGATCTAGACATCCTCTACTTGACTACCGGGTTCATGACGCGAGACGGTTGGCACGACTATGCATGTAAGTTAATGCTACAAGACACATTTTGGAAGGAATTCTGGAGTACCGCTGGGATCGAAGAAAACAGACAGCAAGTTAGCATACGGGACATGGCTGAAGCTGCAGGCAAGATTGGTGCAATCCTCCGACTAGCGTTCCGGCGTAATGCTGATGGGTCACCATCCGAAGAGATCTTGGTGTCGGAAAGCCGAAGTAAACAGCTACGGGCCTGGTTTGACGAATAATCAGCAAAAGAATTCTGGAAACGTTGAATGCCGTTTCCTAGGCTATGAGACTATAAAGACCTCTCACACGTTAGTAGTTTGGTTATAGACACGATTCGGAGGCTTCGCAGAGCGAGAACAGAAGCAGTAACAACGAGCACGACCAACCCTAGAGCAGCGTACTACGGACGATAAAGCGAATATGACGAAAGAGGCTCACTTACATTCAATGTACCGTTGAAACAAGTGAGATTTATCAATCTCAATACGTAATGTAGACCAACCATGCATAGCATCTCTTGGAGCTGTTCAACTATACACCCTTGGGTGGAAAAGTCACCGGGTGGGGCTCGGCTTCTAAGGCCAGTCAAGTCGGCAATCAAGGCTCGTCCTCGGGTTCTTGAGCTTGACCTTGTACATGCATACATCCATCCATACTACCCTCACGTCTTTAATATACAGTATTATAACAATCTTACAATACGATACAGAAGCATCTTGCCCCATATTGTTCAGTTCTCGCGACAAGGCAATTGTCGACCATCCTTCATCATGGCAGCGCGATCACCCTCCATCATCCGCCGCTCCCTCCTATACGGTGACTCTCCCCCGCCGGCCTCACTTCACAGCTCGTCCTAACCTCCCGTCGCAGTCCCCAGCTCATCTCAGAAGATGCTCTCCAAGTCGCTAGGCCTCACGTCAGACAACGTTACCTACGACCTGGAAGACTCGGTGACGCCGTCGCTCAAGGCCAGTGCCCGCGAGCAGCTAAGAGCACACATCTCCAGCCTGCAGACGCGTCCGCCTGGCATCTCGGAGCTGGCTGTGCGCATCAACTCCGTGTCCACTTCCTTTGCGCTCGCCGACCTTACCGCGCTGGCGTCTCTCCCGCGGGTCGACGCCGTCGTGGTGCCCAAGGTCAACTCAGCCGCAGACCTTACCTTTGTTACCGACGTGTTGCGACATGTCGCGCCGGAGCGTCACGGGCCCGATGCGCAGAACCCAATCAAGATTATCGCTCTGATCGAGTCGGCTCGCTCCGTCATGAATCTCGCTGAGATAATCAAGGCCTCGCCCTACCTCAGTGGCTTCGTCTTCGCAGCCGAGGACTTTGCTTTAGACCTATCACTAACGCGAACGCCGTCTCTGACCGAGTTCCTTTATGCGAGATCCGCCATTGTGACTGCAGCGCGTGCTGCCGAGCTACCCAGTGCCATAGACCTGGTCTGCACGTCCTACCGGGGCGAAGAGGGGATAAAGAGGCTGAAGGAAGAGTGCGCCGGTGGGAAGTCATTGGGGTTCAACGGGAAGCAGTGCATCCATCCAAGCCAAGTCGATACTGTCCAACGTATGTTTGCTCCGGATCTACAGGAGGTCGAGTGGGCAGTGCGTGTCTCTGTTGCCGACGAGAAAGCCAGCGCTTTGGGACGAGGGGCTTGGACTTTAGATGGCAAGATGATAGATGCCCCAGTGGTCGGAAAAGCAAACGTCGTGGTTGCCAAAGCTGAGCAATGCGGAGTGGACGTGAGAAGCTTGAAAACAGAGTGGAAGCATCAAGAACCTGAATGAGCAAGTGGTGAAAAGATACAAACCAATTCACAGCTAAATTCCGTCGCTGGTCTTGCGTCATGTTCCAGCTACATGAATCGATTAGGCCGCCAAAAAGAGCCCATTTCAAGATTCTGTTCAACGCCTCCTCCGATCTGCGACTCTTGGCCCCTGAAGCGCATTGTTGATGGTGGGCGTGCGTATTCCGACATGGATAGTCCCCGGCGACTTCGACTTTCAAAGTTGTATACGCTGCTCCCATCCCGTTGAAAGTCCATATAAGACGTGTCCAACTCTGCGGCGCGAAGCTTCCCTTCTTCTTCGTTATCAAGATACTCTTGGTCGTATTCGATCGTTTCCGACTCCGCCTGTGCCTCACTCTCGATTCTCTTGATGAATTCTTGCATAGTCTCGTCGAGCTCGCTACATTGAGGCCGTTGCCAGGGTTCCTCGGACTTTCCGACCATGACGCTATTATCGACTTGTTCGGGGAGGTCAGTATAGCCCATATGAGCCGCAGCGAACCCCAGCTGAGGCCACTGGAATGGTTTAGCAGGAGGAGCGCCAGTTTCTGTCCGTTGGTTGGACCACTCGAGCATTGGCAAGCTGCCCCTATTTGACTGGTAGGGAAGTGGTAAACACTCCCATTCCTCGCGGTTGGACTGCGGTTCGGTTGTACCATAACGCACTGGTTGGACCGAGGGGTGTCCGTTCCGGAAATTAGATGCTGAGCGCTCGATGTTGCTGTGGTGCCGGGGGAAGAAATGAGGAAAAGGTTCTTCGTCTAATAGCGATTCGACGTTTTCCATAGAGCTCCAACGGCCCGTCACTTGGCTCTCAAGCGGCGGAACTTTGTTTTGGTCGATGAACTCAGATTGCTTGTCTGAAGAGCCTGTTTCCTCAATTGGAAGCTGATTTGATGTTGAATAGGCCGCATTGAAACAACTGTCAGCGCTTTTCTTACTCGGCGCATCCACAGACACCTGGTGTCTGTTGGAGTCCCCTATTCCTTTCATGTCTCCTTTCGTGTTTTTGGGGCCATCATTCTCGCCGTGTCGTTTCTGCACGCCCCGTGAACGTAGCTCTGTCCGAGTAGACTTCGACCAAGGGCTGACCATGACCCCTTTGTCCTGGTATACTGGTGTACTGGGTGCAGCCTGCCCCAAGATCTCCTCGGCCACAGGCTTGCCCTCCTCGTCTTGTTTATCCTGTCGGCTCGCTCGGGCGTGTCCAGCATCGCATTCAAGGATACCCGTGTGATCAAATACGCCCGTATCAATCAGAGCCTTCTTTACGCATTCGGGAGTCGCACCGTCAGAGGCTTCTTTGTCGAGATCATGTGGTTCAGGATGCACCCGATGTGGAGGAAGCATATCCTCACTTGAAGACCAGCTGATGTAAGTAGTCTCCCTACTAGACCTTTGTAAGTGAACTCGTGAGTCTTCGGCACGAGTGCGCTGCTCCAGCTCTGCAGCGTCATCCCGTGCTTGGTCCAATGCGGCTTGTTCTTCTTGGTGAGTTGAGCCCCTAGATGAGCTTGTGTGGATGGTCGTAAATACAACCTGGGGCTTTTGGCAAGTCTGGATGGTCTGGTTTGACTGTCTTCTATGCTTGCTCCTCTCGGAAAAGAAATTATCTTCCTGGTTGAGGTGCTTGACAGTCTTACCCTTGAGATTTTGTTGCAGCACTGCGTCGTCCATTGTTTCACTCTTCTCCCGCTCTCGGCGACTGAGAAAGATCATGTCATTGAAAGCCAGGTCTGTCACTAAAGTGCTTCCATGTCAGCAGCTGATTACTTGAGTAGTGTGCAACGCACGCTGGTGTGTATCTGAACTTCTTCCATTGAGGAACAAGCCTGTAGTAAGACTCGGCTTCAGCTAGAAAATATCGAATTAGCCTCAAGCTAGATAATTAATCTAGTTGGTATCACTCACTGTCAATCTCTTGTCGGGGATGGCTTCCGAAGTAAAGTTCACCATTATATCTCGGCCAGACCGAAGCTTGTGTCGCTTCCGCTTTTTGGCTTGAGAGTGTCGCGTGTCAGGCACTGGCTCTCTATGCTGAGTCCTCTTCTTTGTCTCGTAAAGATCTTGGCGAGTCTTTCGCCTGGGTCGTTTCTTAAACACGTGCCCCGAGGACGTAGAACGGTGGGAGCTCCCGTCCGTCGAACATTGGAGACGCTTTCTACCTTTCCTGTAGCATACACTGGGGGTAACGTCGTTAAGTTGCGCTCTTTCGTGAACATCGTCCAAAGAACGTCTCTGTTTCGTGGTATATCGGTCCCGTGTGAGGTTACCATGGCGTGGTCGAGAGGCCGTCTCTTGGTTGCCGGCATCGATGTGAGCGATTGGTAGGTTGTAGGGACGCCAGCGCGTTGTAGTCTCCCGGGGTTCGTCAATTTCATCTTGGATTGCTTCCAGTATACCATCGTTCAATGGATGATGTATCTGGTCTAGCCAAGATGTGATGAACTCCCTTTGAGGATGTGTCGGCTCTTCTGTGACGAGTTTGGATCGGCCACCATGTCGCGTCGCCGACTGCGGCACGCGTTTGCTCTGGGTACGACGGTAGTGACGACCCCTAGAAGAGCTCATTTTGCCAAAAAGAAGCAAGACGAGCAAGAGTTGTGCATCCAAATATTATAGGAGAAGAGGAAGCGGTTGAGCGAAGTCAACTTTGGCCCAGTCGAAATTTGAGCTTGAGGTCCCTCACGGGAAGACCTCCTTCCTCGGGGCATCGTCGAGACGTTCTTGCCAAACCAGAGGCCTACCGTCCTTTCAAGCAAGCTGATTCGCAGGACAGAGATTCGCTCCTTCGTTGCCTTGTACCACTTGAGAGAGATGGATCTTTCTTTTATTGATCTTGTGGTGTGGTAAGCGCCATGACTACGCTCACCAGATCTTAAATAGAGCAAATAAGGTATAGGATTGCGCCAGGTAATTAACTGTTTACGAGTTCCATGTCTTACCTTATAAACTTGCTTATTGAGAAAGCTGAATGATCAAATTCTTATCAAAGAATGTTTTCGAATTAATGTTGATCTTACTACGTCGAATCTAATTTTGAAATATGAAAGAGACATCACCAGTTACTTCGCGAACACCCATGGGGTAAGCTAAAGTCAACCGCCCCAGCTTGCGTGATCTAGGGATCTCAGCTCTGTTGGCGATCCGGGGATCAAAGTACTCTCTGCGTAAGCGGGGTGTGATTTCAATCTCTCTTCGAAGAGTTGCCGATGCCTTTCTCGACTTCAATGTCGAGACTCAGAGATTCGCATGGGAGTTGGCGCTGTTCAAGGATGTTCAAGCTGAAATCCTCAAGGGCTACATTCACTCAACATGCACCATATTATCATCGACGACACAGCTGGTATATCGCTTCAAGAAAACTAGAAGTGATCACCGCCAGGTCAACTTGATCCATAAGAATAGCAAACACCTTAAAACTCTTCGCCTTCAAATCACCCTTCTCACGGGGGCGGGGAGCTCAACAGAAGTCTAGAAACCCCGCTGTGATCGGTTGTAGCACAGGAACACGCATACGTAGTGCGCGACTACGGGCCGCAAAGGGCACCCGCGGCGCGTGGCACGAAGGAATAGTCGATACATAGGTACGAGAGTAATTACTAGGTTGCCTGGCCCTGACCCGAGGACGCGGCTCAAGCTGGGCGTTTGGGTGGGAGGAGTCCGAAACAGACGGGATGACGACTTTGGCGACGCAACACAAAAGGACGGGAGATGAGCATAAGCAAGGGATTCTATTTCAACTTCAACCTCGCGTAATTCTCTTACAGTATTCGTAACATACAGTGTGATCTCTGTATCTGTACTTCGTACACCAGCCTGTTTCATTGGTGACTGGCAACCTGATGTGTTGAGAGTTCCCATCCATCCCTTGCTGCTCAACTGCTGCTCCCAGTCTTACAAACTGCGCCGCGTGCATCCCTCCCTTCTCCCCCTCCACCACCCCGCTCTTCGGATACTCCGCCCCTCGTCACCCTTGTGCACTTTATCCGTCGAAACGCGTGAACCTGGAAACGGTGCCTGACGAACTGCTGTTGGCCATGGGTTTCTGCCCATGAACAACGGCGATCGATTTATATGCCTCAGCTACAGACCGCATTGTCGTGTTTCGTCTGAACAGCTCGTCATTCATGCTGCGGTCATCATCTATGAACACATGTATCAGAGAGCCGGCACTTGTCTCACGAAGGTCTCAGCCAGAGCTGTAAGGACAGACCGAGACCAACAAGCCAGCTCTCTACCAGGTACTTCGTACTCTGTGTTGGTAGATACGGCGACAGGTATTATAGTTCCTCGATCTATGATTATCGCACACAGGAGAACAGCCAGCGTCGCTCGCAGCCCGTCCAGTCTGTCGGTGTCCAGTCCAACGATGGAGCGATCCATCCGAAAGCGAGCACAATCAACAGAATAAGGAGGTGATGGATGCACCTCTTCCACGTCCTCGTCCTCCCAGCGGCTCCAGCCTCCCATCTCACCGTCCAGATCGTCCAGGGCGCCAACCGTTGGGGCTCGGCACCCCTCTCGAGCTACCACTCGCCAGAGCGCGCATGGGAGATGGAGCAGGGACCGGGATGTCTGCGGGTGTGTGGGTTGAGGAGCAAAGGCGGCGACGAATGGACGCGCGCAAGCATGAAGGGGGAGCAACCAGCTCAGTGCGTCCTCGTCGTCCTAGCACAGCGAGAGTCGTTGTCGTCACAGATGGTGCATGGCTTGATGCAGTTTTCCCCTGTCTTGAGTTGTCTCCTTTTTGACGCCAGCAGCAGTGGAGGCCGGCTCGCTTTTCTTCAGTGACCGTCTTTTGGCGGGCGGGCACTGCCTCGACAGATGAGACCACCGACAGCTGGGAGCGGGTCGGACTCGATCGATGCGGCCGAGGACACTTGCGGTTCGAGGCTAATAAGGTGTATTTTCGTAAGGGGGCGGCTGCGGAATCGAGGAGAGCTGGTGTAGCTGTCCGCGGCTTGTCTCAACGGGCGTACGTACTTGGAAACGGTGATTCACAGTGAATGTCGGCAACGTGATATGGCATTGATCTGATTCAGAGACGTCACCAGCAAGGTAGTAGGGAAGCAGCAAAAGTTTAGTAGAACTCACAGGTTCAGAGCTTGCGGATCCAGAGCTCTACAATCGGAGCTCAATAGTAGTTCAGATCCATGTCAGCCAGATGTACACCTAACCCCGCCGAATAGACGGTACATGTAGTCTATCAGCTCGCCTCTGTCGCCATCGCCATCGGCATTCCTCCCGCATTGGTCCCCTTTTCATGGAAGGTTACCGACTGTTCCTTGATCTGTTCTGGACTGCCCTCTCTCCCTTGGACCGCTCCTCGTCGGACTGTTGCTTGTGTTTGGTTGCTTGGGACCGTATTTAGCTTTGCGTGCTCCACTAGTGTTGGATTTCTTGTTATTTCTTTCTGAGGTATTGCACCACTGTTTGCACGCACCCGTCATCGCACGACCCCTCCCCCTCACCTCACCTTACCTCACCTCAAAGACTTAATTGCGCCCACGTCTACACATGTAACCTTCAGTAATTAGTACCATTACTACTAGTAGTGCTCAGTACTTACCTTCAAGTTCTATATTAGAGATACATGAGTACTGAAGTACTTACTAGTAGTCAGTACCCGAGGCAAAATTAGCGCACCACTGGAGAGCGATCATTCACTTCCAGGGACCATGCATCAGGACGAGAAAAAAAATTGAGTGAAAAGTTCAAAGTGAAACGTGAACAAAACCCACTCAACGTTGGATAAATTGCAAACATTCACCGAATACAATAGACAATAATACAGCATACCACCCACACCACACCACACGACACCAACAATCATTCACTGCTTATAAGATTAGTACCCTCTTTTTGATAGGCACGTATCCATTCAAGGGCAAGCCGCTCGAATTGCTCTATCCCCTTCACATGCAATGCCCCGCCATCGCTAGCGCCGTCAGCGAGCCCTGCCTGTGGCCTTTTGGCCCTGTTTCTCGAGTCGGCCAGTGGATTGCCAGTGGATTCCAAGGCCGCTCGGGCTGCCCAATGCGCCCTCATTCACAGCCAGGTGCAGAGCCTGTCCTCCCCCCCGCCTACAGGCATCTGGAGGCTGCCAGGTGGTCTTGTTTCCCCAACTGGAGCCCAGCCGCGCACTTCATTCTCAGTCTTTGCACCTTCGTCCAGTATCTCTCTCTTGAACCGCCCCGGAACGCCCGCGCAATCTCGTGAGATCATTGTTCAGTACAGCTTCATCAGAATTCAACTTTCGTCATCATGTCGAAGCTTTTCATTGGGTAAGTGTGTTTTTCCCCCTCGCTCTCGACGTTTTGCGCGCAAGGTTTTGCGGACAGCGGGCAGCTTTTTGCTTTGCCTCTGGCTCCCGCTCTACGCTGCTGGCGGCTCCTACTCCCCCTCCCCCTCACCTCCAGCCCGCCATCACCACGGCATCACCATCACCATCACCCGTTCATCGCTGACTCGATCCCCTTACAGCGGCCTAGCCTGGCACACCGAGGAGGGTACCCTCCGTCAGAAGTTCGAGGAGTTTGGCCCCGTTGAGGAAGCGGTAGGTCTCGATTTTTTTTTTCTCCCTCGCCCCGTCCTAGTTACCAGTCTGCTACCTGGAGGTCCGATCCGTCGCTGTGCTGCTCTGCTGGTGCTGCTCTCGGCTCTACCCACGTGGGGCCTCCTGTTGCGCGATGATCTTGTGTCTAACGTGGGTGTGTGAAGGTGGTGGTCAAGGACCGTGATACTGGCCGCAGCCGTGGCTTCGGCTTCGTGCGATACAGCCAGAATGAGGATGCCGAGAAGGCCATTGCGTCCATGAACAACATCGAGTACGAGCTCCTCTGTCCTCTTTTCTTCTGACCGACCTTGCTTTGTCTGGTCTCTGGTCTCGTCCCCGATCTCTGGATGCTGATGCTCAATAGGTTTGACGGCCGAACCATTCGTGTCGACAAGGCTTCTGACAACGGACCCCGAGGCGGCGGAGGTGGCTTCG
>JAANBC010000244.1:0-45495 GCA_014621405.1 Stylonectria norvegica
ACTTATATTTACTATATTATTAAGGACTATTATATAAGTTAAAAAAGAATATAAAAATAATATAATTAATCTTATCTAATATAGCTAAGAATTAGAAGCTAGATATATAGGTATTAAATATAATTTAAATAAATTAAACTATTTTTTATAAAAACTTTATATTAAAGACTATATACCTGCGCTAAGTATATAAGACCTCTTAATAAAAGAATACTCTTAATATAACTAAAAGATAATAAATTAAGAAAAAGCTAAGAGTGAGATATAGGCTTAAATAGGCATCTAATATAAGATAATTAAGATAAAAGAAGCCTTAAATAAGAAGATAAACTAGCTAATTAATAAGCTATATAAAGTTATAAAATATATAATTTTAATATAAAAATAAAGTAAATTTACTTATAATTTATAATAAAACTATTATATAGCTTAAGTAATTTAAGAATTAAAATAAATATAAAAGAAATACTAATATATAAAAAGAGATAAAGACTAAGCAGAGCTTCTTATAATAGACTTAAAGTAGAAATATATAATAACTAATATAAGCCAGATCTTATAGAGATAAATACCTAAGGAAACAGGCCCTAATTATCTTTAAAAAATTAAGAAATAAGCTAGACTATATAATAGCCTAATACTAGTTCTTTTATAGCTCCTCTTATTTATATATCTTAGAACTATATTAATAAAGAGCTATAAGAATAAAGCTTAGATCTTAATAAAGAGATTCTTCCTAAAACCTTAGGCAGATAATATATAATTACTAGAAATTCTAAAATAATAAGCTATATAGGACTAAGCTAATTCTAATATAATTACTCTTAATTAAAAAGTAAATATTAAAAAGATTATTAAGATCCTAAGTAAGATATAATTTTAAAAAGCCTTAAAACTTAATAAAATATTAGTTAAATTCTTAAAAACTTATATTCTTTCTTTTTATATTATATTTTAAATTATTACTAAAATAAGCTTTAAACTTAAGTATTATTTAAAGCACTTTTATATTATTATTATAATAATAATCCTAAAAATAGGTAAAATACTAATAATATAAAGAATAATAAAAGAATAATACTTAATCTTCTTTTTAAGTATTATTAATAAGATTATAAAAATAATAATAAAGAAATAGATTAGAATAATAATAAAAATAATAAGCTTACTTTTTAAAAGAGTAAATAAGAAATAAAGTATAATACTTAATAGAACTTGCCCTTACTATTATAATAGAGGCTATAAGAGTAATATAGGCCTGCTATAGTATTATATTACTTCTTTAGCTTAACTTTATAGGTATATTTAATATAATTAACTATAAAAGACTAGTTATAATACTATAAGAAATAGGCTTTTTATACTAGATTCTAAGATAGCTTTAAAGCTTTTTTAAAGTATAAATAACCCGCCTCTACTTTAATAATATAGTCTTTATGCTATTTAATATTTATATAAGGGTCCTATAAGAATTACTACTATTACTAATCCTATTTATTATATTTATTATAAGCCTATATACCTAGCTAAAAGAAGCCCTAAGGATCCTAATAGTAAGCTTTATAAATAATATAAACCTACTAGCCTTTAGCTATAATGCAGAGGAGACTTATAAATAACTTAAATATAGATAGATAATCTATAAGACTTAGGTAAAGAAAAATAAAATAATCTTTAAATTAGATAAAATAAAACTAATATACTTTATAAAGAAAAGATAACTAGACTTAATATACATATGCCTCAGAGCTAATATAATCCACTTTATTATATTCTGCAGATTTTTAAGGCTCTAAATATATTAAAAACTCTAATAAGAGCTATATATTAAGGAGCTTAAGGGAAAACTTAAAAGATAATACTAAGTATTATATGCTATTATAGCAAGCATATAGGGGATTAATCTCATAGCAGTAAGGCTTATATATATATAAATAATCCGGTTAATAATAGCATATAGTATAAGCTCCTGCTATATACTTATAAAGCTAGGCAGGAAATTAAAAGATCTTATGCTTATACTTATATTAAAATAGGCTCGCGCCCTCTATATAATAGGAAGTATATATAAAGTTATACCTAACTGCCTATTTTAAACTAAGCTAGTAATCCTATTATTAGATATTTACTTAAATAAGTAAATAGCTAAATATCACTACTGCCTATATAATTAAAAAAAAAGTAAACCTAATCTAAGGCATATCTATAGCAGCAGTAAAATAGATCTGAGCTAGAAAATAAAAAGCACTATAGTATAAGCTAATAAAAGAACTAGAAATATAAGCAGCTAGGTGGCTAGAGCTAGAATTTAAAATAAAGAGAGGGCTTAAGAAGAGATCTAAAAAGAAGTGGAATACCTAATAAAAGCACTAAGATAAGGTATTAAGAGATAGGCGCTAAATTAATAAAAGAGAGGCAGCTAAAACCAGCCTAATATTAACTAGAATAGAGGTAATATACTTATATAGCAGCCTTACTAAGTTTAAAAGCTTAATACTTATATAACTATATATAAGATACTTAGGCCTTAAAGACTTCTTATTTAGCCACCAGGTCCTTAATATACTATTACTACTATATAACTATAGTAAAAAAATAGAGACTCTAAGTTATATTATTATTAATTACTAGCTTAGATAAAAAGATTAGAATTAACTATTACATCTGCTATATACTAGATGCGATCTTAATATATAATTAGTAAAGCCAGGCTAAGTATATATACTAATAAAATAATTCCTATAAGTATAAGCAGTGCCTTAGTTTAAGCTTATATTATAGCTTTAAAAAGATTAAGAGAAGAAATAAAGAAAAAAAAAAAGAAAAAGAGACAGAGGCTATACTAAAAGCTATATATCTATAAGGCAGAAGTGAGAGTGCTCTAGAAGCCCCTATTTAAGAGATATACTAATGCACTTAGAAAAAGCCTATAAAGAGATAAAAAACCAGATTATATATAGGAAAATAAAGAGTAAGAGGAGTAAGTGCTAGTAAAATCTGCAAAATATAGTAAAATAAATACTAGAAAAAGAAAGTAAAAAAATATATAAGTTTACCTCTTATTATATAATACCTAATCTAATATATAAATATTACTTAGCTAGCTTATTACTATTATCTGCCTATACTATTCTATCTAGCTTAGCTAGTATAGTTAATATTACTCTTCTAACTAGCTTAGCTAGTATAGTTAGTAATAGCTTCCTACCTAACTTCTATAATATAACTAGTGCAGTAATAATCTCCTTCTTCTTCTCCTCTCTCTTAACTCTATCCCTACTCTTATTCTTATTCTTATTCTTATTTTTAATTATAATAAGTAATTTATTAAAGCTTAATTACTTTAGCTCTTTAATAGCAGCCTTAGCTATATAGGCCGCTTCTGCTTTATTATTAAGCTCTTTCTGCGCCTACTTATAAAATATAGCCTTCTCTTCCTCCCTAGCCTGCGGCTAAGTAAAAGCTTAAAGTAAGGCTAATATACCCCTAATATATACCTTATTATTCTCTATTAACTCTATTAACTACTTTAAAAAGTTAGTAATCTACAAAACACCTCTAACTAGAATATCTTAGTTAAGAGGCAGCCTCTTTATAAGTATAACTAGCATAGAACTAATATAAGCGCAAGCTATAGCCTAAGTAAAGCTTAAGGCGCAGATAGCTAGGTTGCTTAAATAGCAGACCTCCTCCTCCTACTATAAAGATTAATAGAGAATATAGGCACTAAATATAAAAAGAATAACTTACTAATATATTATAAATAAGAGCCACTATTAGCTTATAAGTAATAAGCTATATAATTAATAAAAATATAAGGTAGCTATTATATTAAAACTTCTAGCAAGTAATATATATTATAGCTAAAAAGTTAAAATAATAGTATTAGTAATATAAAAGTAATATAAATAGATTAATAATTTACTTACTTACTTTTAGTAAAGCCTATTTATATCTAATTATACTATTTATATAATATAAGGCTAGTATAGTATCTCCCGCAATATACTAAAGTTATTAAGTATAGCAGTAGCTATATAAAAAGCGCCTTAAGTATATAAAGATTACTAGCTAGATGCGCCTCCTTCTCTTACTTCTTCTCCTCCTCTCTCTCTTATACTTTATACCCCCTTTAGGCTCTTCTTCTTCCTGCTACTATAATTAGTAATATAATATAGAAGCATGCCAGATATAAGGCACTTACTTATAAGTTTATACTATTATAGGTGCTATTATTATTATTATTATTATTATTATTATTATTATTATTATTAATATTATTACTATAATATATTAGTAAAGCAGATATAAGGCAAGGCTAAAAGCACCTAAGATAGGTATTAATATATTTTGCTATTATTATAAAAAAGAAAAAGAGAAAGAAAAAATAATAGAGACTATAGACTGCCTTTAACTATAGCTAATAGTATAATAAAAAAAACACCAGACCGCCCTAATAGCTGCTTATAGTAGCTAGCTATAATGCTCTTATATATATACCTTAGTCACCTAAATAATAGGAATAATAAATAATATAATAATATTATATTATAGCGCAACTATGCTATATTAGCATATAATAGTCTATATATATATTATATATATATATAACCTGCTATATAACCTAATTAGCCACCAGATTAAGAGAAAAACCTAAACTAGAGAGGAATAATACTAATATATACTCTTAGGCCACCTACCTAGCCCTTCTAAAATAAAAAGGGCACCTTCTAATTATCTATATTAAAATAAATTTCTAAAGCACTAAGCTTACATAAGGGACCTAATATAGGTCTAATATAAAAGTATATAAGTTTTCTTCCTTAAAGGGTTTTTCCTATATCTTAATAGTATAGAAGCTCTATCTACTTAGATCTAGGTCTATAGCATATTAATACTACTACTATTTATTTCTATTATATAAATAGAAGTGGTTATACTAGTAATTTGCTATTAGAATACTATACTTTATAGTTATAAGAAATAGAATAATATACCTATTAATAGAGTAAATAAGTACCCTTATAAGGCTAGAGTAGCCCTATTATTAGATTAATAAGAAAATAACTTCTAATTAACTCCTATAGGCCTTATATAAAAAAGAGAGACTTTAAACCTAAAGAACTAAGACAGAAGGCAACTATAATACTATTAATATAATAATATTAACTATTTATATAACTACTGCTTAGATAATCTTATAAAAGTTTAATAAATTACTTTAAAAAAAGGTCTAATATTAATAAATTAGCCCTATTATTAATAAGAAAGTAAATTAGAATAGCTAAATATTTTTATATATTAGTTATAATTTATAGGCAATATCTTATTAAGACTTATATAAATTAGAATACTAATACTTAAGTAGATTATATTAGTAAGACTTTTACTTAAGAATAAAGCTTATAGTAGGTATCCTACTTAAAACCTATATTTAAAGTAATAAAAAAGATAAGAATTTATACTTATTATATATAAAGGGTTCTAATTATTATTATTAACTTATAAGGGCTTATTAAGAAATTCACTTATTTATATATTAATATTAATTAGGATTCTTATACTAAAAAGAGCCTAATACTCCTATTAATATTAACTATTATTAAGATAAGAATATACTTAAGCCCTTTTAACTAAAGATAGTAATATTAATAAACTATTAAAAACTTAAAAGTCCTTATACTTATAGCCTTTTAATATGCTATTAAGAATTAGGCCTATATATTTATTATTATAGAGGCTAAGAAATCTTATTTCTTTATAAGTAAAGAGAAGGCAATATTAACTTAAATTACTAATATATTACTTAAATTATAAGACTTTTAAAATATATTCTCTATAGAGAATATTAGAATTCTACTAGCTTATAAAACTATAGATTACTTAATTAATCTCTTACTAAGCTAGAAGCCTTTTTATAGCCTAATCTACTTATTATTATAAGCAGAGCTATAAGAACTATAGAAATATCTATAAAAGAATATTAAGAAAGAGAGAATATAACTATTTAAAAGCCCTATAAGCGCACTTATTCTATTTATACCTAAGAAGAACAGATCCCTATATTTATATATAGACTACTAAGGTTTAAATTAAGTATTATTAAAAAACTAATACTTATTACTTTTAATCTTAGAAATTATAGACTATATATTAAAAGCTTAGTTTTTTTCTAAAATTAATATTAAGAATATATATTATTATATTTATATTTAGAAAAGAAATAAATAGAAAACTGCTTTTTATACTTATTATAGCTATTATAAATACTTAGTAATACTATTTAAACTAACTAATATACTTACTACTTTTTAAAGTTATATAATACGGAACGTATCGAGAACACCCGCAACGCCTCAGTAGATCCTCGGAAGATCCCTCCGGGATCCACCGAGGCATCTGCGGCTAAACCCCGGATCCCCCGGAGGACCTGCGGCGGACCCCGCAGGGGTCTCTAGGGAAATACCAAGGAATCCCGGGAGACTCCCCCGCGGATCTGAATAAGGGATTCCCTAGGAAAACCTTAAGAACCCTTAAATAACTAGCTTTTCTCTTTCTTAGAAAGAGGCATCTTTATTATATTTACTATTATTAGTTATTATACATGCATCCCTTATATAGTAATCAGCCTGTGCCTCTAGGTAGACCGATCTAGCAGTAATTACCCTGTATATAGAGGAATCCCTAGCCTCCCTTATTATTATATATACTAGGCCTTTTATAGGCTACTTAATATTATATATATTATATATCTTAATAATATCCTAATCTTCTCTAAAAACTAAGAAATTTATATATAAAATATTTAAGTAGTTCTTAAAAGACTTTAAGAAGTAGAGCTTTATATAAAACTATTTAAGTATATTTTTTATTAAACTTAAGTTAAGTTTNTAAGATTTCTTATTTTNANTAANANTATATNTATAGACNTANGTTATATANAGATAATAGCTATATAANAGAAANTAAAAACCTATTAANAAGTATAAGTATTTCTTANATTTTATAACTTNTATTAAAGATTTATTTATAANTACTNTATANTAGCTAGCCNTNTAACTGCCNTATTAAANAGAAGTAAAAATAGCTAGAAACTAANNGTAGTNNAATTTANNATAAATAAGAAGTANGNATTTTATNANNTTATTTATANCTTTTAGTNTANNTTATTANTATAATACTTTAAANNTAAAAAGNNTATTTAAATAAAAANANATNCCTCTAAGTTTACTATAGNTANTATACTATCTTAACCTAATATAAANANTTAGTATTATNTAGTTATATTTTANTNNTAAAAATTCTAAGAAGCTAAATTAAANTATAAAATANTAAACTAAAANATAATANTAATTATANANTNCTTTAANTACTANTAATACTATATTAAANNGGNANTNACCNTAATAAAGNTTNTTTNTAACTATTAAAACTTATAAGTCTTTATATAATANGTAAAATTAAATANAANATAAGTAAGATAATATATATATNTAATACTTTTTAANTTTATTATTAAATATTAATTAGANAAGANTAACNCTATANATATANTATTNTAATACNCTAACTATAANNNTAAGATAGAGNTAAATATTAACNTACTNTTAAANCTAGANAAATAGCTANTAATTATATAAATAGTCTTATAATTTANGAAGCAGNAAGCTAAGTTATTANTANGAGGACTATANGTCCTAAATANAAATCTTACTTAAAGNAAGAGGCTATTTATTAATATANAAGCTAATANTAAAGNATTACTAAACCTANAGAAACTAGTAAAATANNTATAAAAATAGGTTATATAAAACCTANNTATTNTTATTANAGTAATTTAAAGAGTAATAATAAGTAAATNTATATTNCTATTAAAGCCTAATAGCTTCTTAAANAATATTATNTATAAAGTATAAAAATAANATATANACTATTAATAATAAATTAGTAATTATTAATTAAATAAACTTANNGTTAGAACTAATATATAGTTATNTAACTNTATAANGNTATTATTATANTAAGAGAGAGTNTTTATANTTAATAACNTAATAATAAAAAANAGAACTCNTATTANTNTACTATAATAACNCNCTTATTAGGNATTTTAAGATTAAATATATANTAAAGTTANTTTANAGAAANTATTATTANAGATATNTTAAANAAGATATAAGATAATATATTANAGANTATAATATATATTAAANNGCTATATNNAAAANAGTATTACTTTTATAAAAAACTTAAAGNANTANTAATANTATAATAACTAATAGCTAAAATCTTAATAGACTTTATAATAAAATATAATAGGGTTTTCCTAATAGGTCAGTTAGGTAGGAGAGAAAAGGCAGGTCTTATATTATATAAAGACTAAAACTTACTAGATATAAATCTTATAATAATAGTAAACTTATAAAGAGGGGTTTATAGAAGTGCGGGGTTAGGTAAGCATTCCGCTATAGCCCCTTTAGGCCTATAGATAGAATCCCTATTATAACTATCCCCTTATTATTGCGCTATTAACCTAATAATATAGAGTTATATAGTAGCCTAATAATAATATAATAAAGTATTTAAGTATTAATAGCTATTTAGTATGCTTTTATAAAGAATAATAATATCTCTTACTGGCCTTATATAATATTATTTTTCTTAATCTTATAATATTTCTCTTTTTTCTTTTATTTTATATTTTACTAACTTTTTCTTATTAATATATCTACTTAATATTACTAAAATAACTTAGATTGCCTCTACTACTAAGATTACAGGATGCTACTATAAATGCCTTAATAAGGCTGCTCTTTTTTATATAATGCCTATTAGTTTAGGCTATCTATTTTACACTTACTATTTTTATATAGTTATTAAGGCTAATATTAATATGCTTTATAAGTTAAAGAGAATATTAAAAAAGCCTATTAAAACTATACTAATTAAGTATTATTTCTTAAAGGCTTCTTTAACTTACTATAATTAATATATTAAGTATAGCGCTTCTTATAATATATAAGTATTACCTATGTTTTTATAGGGTCTATTAACTCTTTTTCTTAGCTATTATATACTAATTACCTTCTATTAGCCCTCTTAAACTTATATAGAGAAATGCCTGTAATACCTGCTGCATATTAGTATATATTAAGGAGATTATTAATAAGGGCAAAGATAATAATAGTTCTTTTATAGAAGATAGGTTTCTCTATATCTTTTTAAAGAAGACTTAGTTTTGTCTTATTAGCCTTATGATTAATATTAGAAAAGCCTTTAATATGATTAAGATTAAGTATCGCTAAGAATATAATATTACTAGTGCTAAGAAGGAATGTATAGTAGGCCATTTTCTAATCTGTTTTGGCAGTGCTTTACTGACCCCTTTAGGCGGCTTATGCTGCATATCGCGCCTATATTTTAACACGTCGCACCCTGCTCGCCCAGCAGATAGGCCCTTGTCTCCTTCGCGTATCACCCACAGTTCTAAAAGGCTAATGTGAAATATATTGTGAATCCTTTCATACTTTTCTAGAAGCGCGAGGCAGTAGGCTTACTTCCTAATAACCTTTAGAATTTAAAAAGGACTAATATACTAAGGGACTAGTTTCTTTTTTTCCCTCTTTAGCTTAAAGTTTCTTATTAAGAGGCCTATTAGTTATTCTTTTTCTAATAATAGGGGCAAGTATATATAATTATAGTATTTTGCCTGGTATTTTATAGCTTTTTGCTAATATTTCTTAAGAGTATTTTATAATAGTTTAAGCTTTTTAATTCTAGCTCTTACTTCTAGGACCTCTCTCTTTAGGATATTATCCCTAATATTAGTCCTTAGGTCTAGGATATACCCTAATAAGACCTTAGAAAGTAATATACTAATAGTCACATTTCTTATATTATTTATTATAAACTATACTAATTTTAGTAATATTAGCTAATTTGCCTGCTATATATTAATAAAATATCTTAAGTAATATTTAAGTATCTGATTTATTCTTTCTATTTAATTATTAATTTATAAGTAAAAGGCTATTAATAGCCTTTATTTAATCTTTAAGTAAAAATATAATTTAAATTAGAAGTTACTTATAAATAAAGAGCCTCTATCTAATATAATTCCTTTAGGTATGCTATATATAAGCTTAATTTTATTATAAAATAGTTCGGTAAGTTATAGTATATTAATTATTATATTAATAGGGAAGTATAATATATACTTTATAAATTAATTAATAATAATAAGAATTATATCTATAAGATTTCCTTTAAATAAAACTTCTAATAGGCCTATTATAAAGTCTATAAATAGCTCTCTTATTAGTTATTTAAGGATTAATAGTAATTCGAGTGTCTTATATAGATAATATCTCTTTAAAGTTATCTCTTTATATACTAAGTAACTCTATATATAGTTCTTTATATTCTCTTTAAGATATCTCTAATAAAATTTCCTTTAAAATAACTTAATTATTTAATATATTCTATTATACTCTACTAGAGAATTATTATAATAGAGTTTTAATAACTTATTTTTTAAGTTTGCCTCTTTTAAAATAAAAAGATAATCTTTATACTTTAATAAACTATTAGAACTAATACTCTATATTAGAGATTTACTCTTAGTATTTAAGTTTTCCTTAATAGTTTTTTACTACTTTATCTTAGGGTCTGATTTTTAAAACTCTCTAATTAGATTAATTAGATCTAGAGCAGCCTCCTTATTATAAGCACTCTTTTAAACTAAAGTAATTCTGGCTTTTTTTATTAAAATAAATTATTTATAACTAATTTTCTCTTTAACTTAAGCAGTCTAATATTTAGATCTCTAAGGTATTTTCTTATTCTCTTATAATATATTAGCTAGGGTTTTATTATACTCTAAAGGCATCTTACCTAACTAATAATAAGTAAAAGAAGAATTCTCTTTTAAAGATATCTTATTATACTTATCTTAGAAATAGACTTCTTATCTTATATTAAGTAACTTTGCTACTTATATTTACTTAGTAATTATAAGCTTCTTTTTAAAGGTAGATAGGAATTCTATATTTGCTGACTTTTTACTTTTATAATTAGGCCTTTTTAAGAGTATATTAGCTAAATTATCCTTTTTAAACTAGTGCTTTATAATAAAGTTATATAGTATTAAATATATATATTAATAGGCCTACCTCCTATTTAGCTTCTATTACTTTATAAATATCTAAAGATTCTTATAGTCTAATAGGACCTTAATAAAAGTTATTACTCCTTTAATATAATATTATTAATATTTAAATAACTTAATAATTATTATTATCTTTTAATTTAATATACTATAATTAAGCTTAGCACCCTTAAACTTCCTTAACTAAAAGGCAATTAGGTAATAGGCTTTTATATTATTTAGCTAAGATAAGATGCCTGCTATTATATAGTTTAATATATCTATCTTAATTTAAATCTCTTTTATAAAGTTAAAATAGCATAGGAAAAGTATAACTTAGAAAGTAGCTTTTAGTTAATAGAATACTGCTCTCTTAGTATTATTTAACTATATTATTTCTAGCTTTTTTTTATTCTAACTTCTCTTAAGTAATAAGTTTAGAGGTGCTATAATATATAAGTAATAGTAAATAAATTATTAATAGAAATTATAGAATTCTAGGAATACTTAGATCTTATAAAATAACTCTAGTTCCTTTTAGCTAGTTATTATATTTATCTGGCTAGAGTCTATTAATACCCTATTAATAAATAAAATAAACCTAAGAAATTCTATACTAGTCTTAAAAAATAAATACTTACTTAATTTAGTATAAAGTTCTGCCTTTCTTATTTATTTTAGAACTTCCTTAATATACTTTATATAGGTCTCTCTATCCTTTAAAAAGATTAAGATATTATTTAAATATGCTATATATATAGTATTTAATAGTTCTTAAAGAGCCTAATAAATATAGTTTTAGAAAGTAGCTAAGGCATTAGTTAGGCTAAATAGTATTACTAAGTATTTAAAATAACTATAGTAGGTATAGAAAGCAGTCTTCTATTTATCTTCTTCTTTAATTTAAATATAATAATAAGTATTTTTAATATTAATCTTAATAAAGAACTTAGCCCTCTTTATTTAGTCTATAATCTCTAAAATAAGAGAGAGAGAGTACTAATTCTTCTCTATAATCTTATTAAGACCCTAGTAATCTATATATAACTATAGATTATTATCTTTCTTAAGTATAAATAAAATAGGAGATTTTATTAGGCTCTTTAAGTATTAAATCCGCTTATTTATAAAATTAAGCTTAATATACTTATATAACTTTTTAAGTTTAGTAGGAAATAATAGGTAAATTAGCCTATAAGGCAGTATTTATTCTTTTAATAAATTAATTAAATAATTAGTTGCCTTAAAACTTAGAAGTGTTTTTGCACTAGCTATATTAAAGATATTCTTAAAGCTTATAAATTTAAGAGATATTATATCTAATTTCTTAGGTTTTAGTTATTCTTTATTAAGAAGTAAGAATAGTTTTAGTGCCTTTATTA
Source organism: Stylonectria norvegica (assembly GCA_014621405.1). NCBI lineage: Eukaryota > Fungi > Ascomycota > Sordariomycetes > Hypocreales > Nectriaceae > Stylonectria > Stylonectria norvegica. The sequence goes on from JAANBC010000244.1 coordinate 12,526, forward strand.
TTATATAAATCCTTATAATCTTCTAATATTTTTTAATAAATAGTGCAAATAATATGAATTTACTCTCCTTTTAATCCTATTTAAATTACCACTTTTTATTATAAGAACTTAAAAAAAATATAATATTTAGTAAGAATAGTTATAGATAATAATACTAGGCTTCTCTTAATATTTAAGTCTTTATTAATATTAATATATTAATATATTAATTCTTATCTAATCCCTCTTAAATCTATTATTAGTAATAGGACCTCTTAGATATAATAAGTAAATATTCTTATTTTTATAGCATCCTTAAGTTTTAGTTTCCTTATCTTAACCTATTGCAGATTTTACTTGTAAGTAAACTCTTTACTTATTAGATTATATTTAGCGCTATTATTTAAATTTATATAGATTTTAATAAAGTATTAGCCTAATATTACTATTAGAATATAAAGATATATAGTTACTCTAATTTATAAGCTTTTAATTAGAGTTAAAGTAATATCCCTAATTATTTATTATTTTCTAACTATTTCTATACTAATTACTAGCTTTTTATAGGGGTTATATTCTGTAAGTTCTATAGGTTCTTAGGGCATTTAGGTTAAAAATACTCTTCACTCCTATAAATATAATAATATAATTACTTTCTATTTTTATTAATTAAGTTAAGTTCTAAAATAAGAATCTAATTAATCTTCTTATAAGCTCTATTTCTTCTCTTTTCTTTATTACTATACTTTTAATAAGTTAGGGAATTATTAGTAAAAGAGCAGCGAGTTTAGTATAATTTTTTTTTTTTTTAAAGACTTATAGCCTCTTTTCTAACTATAAGACATTAAGTCCTAATATTATATAGCTAATATAACTATATTATTCTTAATATTAGGGATTATTAAAGTATAGAGGCTAATATAACTATATAGTTAGTCTTATAGCTTAATATAATAAGTTAAAATGCATTGCTTTTCTTATAATTAAGAAGATTACTTCTTTAAAAAGTTAAGATATAAGTGGAAGTTTATAAGGAATTAATTATCTCTTTACTTAGCCTATTTAAAGAATTATATTAAAATTAATTCTTAATTCCCTAAATCTTTAATTAAGACTAGTATCTATTTCTTAAATACCTTTTAATTATTCTTAGTAATATCTTACTTAATATCTAATATTTTCTTAAGATATTAGTCCTATCTTTTATATTCTTTAAATTCTATATAATTTAAAGTAAAAAGAATTTATTTATAATCTTTTTAAAACTTATACTTAGTACTTAAAAAGGCCTTTTATAAATCTTAGATTTAATTATCTCTTTTTTAAATAATAGCTTATAAAGGCAGCTTAATAATATTCTTTAGTTTTAAATTACTATTATTACTTAAGAATAATTTATTTAAGTTTTAATAAGCCTTTAATTAGTATTTAATATTAATAATATTAATAAGTTAAAGAAGTTTTTATTCTTATTAATAAAGCTTTTATAATCTCTTAAGCTTTTTAATTTATTAAGTAATAATAGCTATTTCTTATATAATTATAAGATCTTTACTTAGTAATAAAAAAGTAAGATTCTTTATAAAGTAAGAACCTTTAAATATATTAGGCTGCTTATTTTCTCTAGCTAAGTTATTACTTTATTAGGTTATTAATACTATTTTATTTTTAGATAATTATAAAAGAAGTTTTAAAATTATAATAAGGTTTTTTAATAAATTAGTTAAGTAAGAGAGAAAAAGTAAGTCTTATATTATATAAAGACTAAAACTTACTAAATATAAATCCCGCAACTATAGTAAACTTAAAAAGAGGGGTTTGCAAAATAATAGGGTTAGGTAAGTATTTCACTATAGCCTCTCTAGGCCTAAAGATAGAATCCCTATTATATCTTTATATTTATTAGAGCTTTTAATTTAAAGATTAAATAAATAGATATTTAGACTGCTTTTCTATATAATAAAATAGATAATAATATTTATATTTATCTTTCTAATAAATTTAGTAAGAATATAAAAAAAATCTATAAGTTAAATAAGACTCTTTATAGCTAAAAATAATCCTCTTAAATCTAGTATAATACTATCTTATTATTCTTAAGAATAATTAGATTTAAACCTCTTATAGCTAATATAAAACTATTTATTTATAATAATATATATATTATAGTTTATATAGATAACCTACTAATTACTAGACTTAATAAGAATAGAGTTTAAAATATTAAAAATACTTAAAGTAAATAATTTAATTTAATAAATATAGAACTATATAGCTTCTACCTTAGTATATTTATTTAATAAGACTATATTAATAAATTAATTTTCCTCTTTTAATACTTATATATTAAGAGAGTTCTCTAAGAATTTAAAATATAAAAGTATAAGCTAGTATATATATTAGTTAATATTACTAGGTTCTAACTAAAGTATCCTAACTTTATTATTTTATAAGAATAAAAGTCTTAGTTTATAAAAGTAATTAGCTCCTTAATATATATAATACTTAATATATAACTTAATACTATCTTTAGTATCTCTTTATATAGCTACTATCTTATAAATCTAATTTTTAAATATATCTTAGTTATTAAAAGAATTTTCTGCTATTTTTAAGGTATTATTAAGTTTAAGTTAACTTTTAAGAGCCTGCTTTATAACCTTATTAAGTATATAAATATTAATTAAAGCAGTGATATTAATATCTCTTAATTTATTTATAGTTATATTTTTAATATTAGTAATAGTATAATTAGCTAGTCTTTTAAAAGATAGTAAAGTATTATACTTTCCTCTTATAAATCTAAATATATAGTATAAACCTAAGTAATAAATAAGGCAATCTAGCTTTATAATCTTCTCTTTAACTTATATAATAAATTCTACTAGCTAATACTTATTATAATAATTATTTATATTAATAATTAAAAAGCAATTATTATATTAAAAAACCTCTAAGTCTACTTATAAATAAAATATATAAACTTTTAATATTACTTTATATATAAAATAATAGTTTAAGAGAATATAAATATTAAATAGACTTTTATAGATTAATAAGTTATAAACAGTCTTATTAAAGCTTTTTTTAAAAATAGTTTTAATATATTTTAAAAATAGATTAGAGTTTATAACTATAGACTTACCTACTCTAAAAAGTCTAGCCTATAAAAAGTAAATACTTAGTAATAAACTTAGAAAATAAAAAGACTAATATTATATTTTAAAAAGTCTTAATAAAAACTTTCTTTTTTACTCTATTATCTTTTTAAAGATATTATTAGAACTATAAAGAGCTTATATATATTACTATATATACTCTATTTAATTTTATTAACTATATTCCCTTTTATCTAATAAGAGATAATAAGTATAGACTAATTTATCTTCTTATTATTTAAGATATTAATAGACTCTCTTATATTTATAAAGAACTTTATAAACTATTTAATATAATTCTATACTTATTTTAACTCTCTTTATATATATTTAAGACTAATCTTTTAAAATAACTTTATATATAGATAGAATTAGAGAGATTTTATTATTAATTTTATAAAAAGAGATATTATTCTAGAATTTTATAACTTATTAAAATATAGAAAATAATATTAAATTAGATTCTTTAGTATTAAGACTATAAACTAAGTCTATAGTCTTATATAAAAGTAAGATTTATAATACTACTTTATAATTTAATTATCTAAGATTTAAGAAGAAGAAAAAAACTTTATTATTTATAACTTAAACTTAAACCTAAATATAATTAAAAGAGCTTATATATTAAGAATTCTTTAAAGAGTCTAAGATAAGCTTTATAATTATATATAAAAATAGAAGAATAAAACTATTTAATTTTAATACTTATTAGATTACTTAAATAAAGAATAAGACTAATATCTTTATTATTCTCTTTAAAAGATTAAAACTTAGGCAAAACTTAGTAATATTATATAATAAGAAATTAATAACCTAAGAACTATATGTTATTTAGAGATTACTTACTTATAAAACCCCTTACTTAATAATAACTTCTTTCTTTTTTTATATAAAATATATTTTAAAGGTTTTATTAAGACTATATTAGAAAAAAAGAATATATTATCTTATATTAGTTTAAATAGAAGTATTAAAGTTATATAACTTATTATATATCTAGGTTATCCTAGTATAAAATAGTAAATACTTATATACTTAGTCTAAAGCTCTAGCTATATCTCTATTCTAGTTCTCTAATTAATTAATTAACCTTGCAACCATATCTTAACATATAGAACCCTATTGGTTGGTAGAAGAGTTATGAATATGGCGCCCCCCCTGTTTTGCTTGACTAGGAGTGTGCATTGCAGAGATACAAAAAGGACGAAGAGCTAGACCTTTCCAATTGCGACCAGTGACAGTGGCTTTATCATCCTCGATTAACAACCCGGCGGCTGGGCGACTCTACTACGGAAAACTCTCGAGTTGGGCAACAAGATCCGCCGTACCAACGTGGAGCACACATTACTAGCTGGGTCTCCAACCATGTTGGGCTCTCTATTACTACCAGCAGCGAAATATGTCATAATATTGAACAATTCAGAACTTCGCACTCTGTCGTATCCGTTAGGAGAAGCTTGCCTGACGGTGCAGTGTGGCATGCGTGACGTATTGGCTCTGTACTCCTATGCAGGCCGCGGACAGCTCGAACCCTTCCAATACCACGATATGGTTATCACTATATTTCAGCGCTTCGTCGACTATGCCCCTTTTGGGTGGGTGCGGCCGACTTGCCCCATCGACGACATCTGCCAGTTGGGTCTCCTCGATTTCCAGGTTCCTGACCATGGTCCTCTATCGTGTCCACCACAAACGACTGGCCCACACCGTTCCACTATTCAACCTACTTCTTGGAAGACTATATGGGTTCGACAAGAACGCCGCTCATGAGCAAGTGGACCAATGGCCCTCGCTGCGTCTTTGGCTTGTATTTATTTACAACTTATCCGTTACAGAGTTTGGACAGTGTCCTAAAGCGAACCCAGCTTTTATCGAAGATATTCGATCCCTGACGAAGATCCTGACTTTCCGTTCTTGGGAGGACCCAATGGCACACCTGAGTTTATACCCGTGGATAGGCCTGTTTCATGATGATTCAGGGAGAAAGCTATGGGAATCCGCAAATTATAGAAGGCCAGGTAAGCATAGTCTGTGATTTCCTCGTAATTCAACAACTAACAGATCCTGGGAGCACTGCAATAGCCCAGCTTGTCTTCGATCAGCTTGGCTTCCTGCTGTTTCTTACTCAAGGTGTTATAATGTCAGCGCCATGGCCTATATCCTCAAGTTTCTTGATCAAGTCCCTCCAGACCCGAGCCTGTGTCCGCTGACCAGCTTCATCTGTTATCCAGCTGGGTAAAGCTTGACTATGGGATAGTTAGCACTCAAAGTATGAAAGTGTGTGGTCTAACTAGCTACGCGATGTTATTGCGATTTTGCGGGCATTGAAGATGGACAACGTGTCGGACAATAAGAATAAATCAAGCACAAACGAAATTAGAACACATACTCCTTCACTTGACATTCTGAGCAGTATGATCCATGGCTTTCGGGGCCACTAAAAGCCGCTGTCACGATGTTCCGGCTGCCTTCCTCTGCAGTCCTAGCCAGCACCTTTCTCATCGCGGCCATTGCAAGCCTTTGAGCGAAAGCGCCGTTCCGGTCTAGCTCTGAATAGCATAGGCCGGGACTCACGGCATTGATAATAACGCCCGAATCTGACAAGGGGAGGAGTGCAGCAAGCTGGCGAACTGTATATATCTCTAATAGTTTGGTCTTAGGGTATCTGAAGAGAAGCATTAGCAGAGTCTTGGTGATCAGCACCTTACGCTTTTGGTGAAGTCTTACTGTACGAACGCGCTGTACCCCTTTTCAACACTGAGTGCATCGAAAACATTACCCTGAAGCTTCTCCACAGCTCGCTTCATGTCGGATGCAAGCGCTGCATTGCTCGATACAACTACAAGCCGTGGCTGTACGCCAAAGCTGCGAGCCGTTGCCTGAAGTTTAGGCAGTGCCCGAAGACTTAAGAGCAAGGTTGACACAACATTGACGACGAGGGAAAGCTCCATACCCTTGATTTCTTGATATTTTGTCATCACAACACCCGCATTGGCTATAAGAGCGTCCAGGCGTTCGAGACTGTTTAAGCGTTTAGCGAATGCTTCGACCGAGTCAAAGGAAGCAAGATCCAGCTCCCAAACTTCGCCAACACTATTCGAGTTGGTTTCTATTCGAACCGCAGATGAACCTGCTTCACCTTTTTCGCGTGAACGCACTGCTAGGATGACACGCCCAGTGCCCATGCGGAATAGGTGCTTGACACACTCGAGGCCGAGTCCCGTGTTCGCGCCTGTCACAACGTATGTTGCATCTGCGATATTGGCCGGCGCCTTGGGAACAGGCAGGTTGGCATATTGAGTCCGTACAAACTTCATGAAATCCGACATGGCGATTGTTGTGAAGATATTGTCCGAAACCGTAGTAAGCGCATTGACAACGGTCTTATAATAGTGTTACTTCTAAGTGAATAGAAATCTACTAAAAGTCAGGAAAAAGGTTGAAGAGCTCACTTGTCTTAATGCATTTTGCTGTATCTTTATAGTTAGTGATCAGCGGCAATTCGGAGTTCAAGTAATTACCGACACGACTTACCAAAGTGGTTGAGTGGCTGGATTACCATTCGTTCTGAGGCGAAAGAGCGATGCTAAGACATGAGCCAATTGGAGACCTCCATCCATTACTGGTAAGGTTGGTGGGGATCAGATCGTAATGCCTGTCCGGAAGCGGGTTGACGCCGATAAGGTAAGTATGAGATGTGGTAAACACCGTAAACTACCTCCCCCTCCCAATCCATAGTTCCATACTACCTTAGTACCTCGACTCGCTGATGGAAGTGGAGCTAGAATGCTGGTCCCGACAAGTCTTGGGCTCGAGATGTTGGTGATGCAGGTCATGGTATCACCGACCCTTGAGAACCCGGGGAAGGAGATGGCTGGGAAGATCAAGGCCAAGTACGTGGGTGCAGAAGGGTCGACGCAAGCTATGAAGGAAGCGGTGCCGGGAGAGGAGTGCGCAAATAGAAGGGTGGCAATGGTGCCTTGATGTGTTGGACAGTTGTGCTAACAAGCAGGCTCGGCGGAATTTTTTATTTCGGTGTAAACTTATTTTGCTGTTGATGAAAATCCGGATTAAACATCGACACCCTTATCAAGAACATAGATACCTACTAAGCCTATCTAACTAATTACTCAGTGGGATGCTATAAACTCGCTCCGCTCGGTTCTAATCTTTTGGCTATCCCTGTGGGGCTTAGTAGCTGTCAAGTTAGGCAAAAGAGGGTGTCTATGTTCTAGATAAGGGTGTCGATGTTTGCGTGCCCGATTAAAATGGTGCTTTTTTGCCAAGGCTTAGAGCAAGCACGCAAGGTAGATGACCCTGTTCCCTACGATAATATACAAATGCTCTTCAAATCCGAAGAGAGGAACGATTTGATAGTTCATGTATTGCTAGTTTGTGCCTAATCGATTTCTATTCAATATTAAAATGTCATGTTAAGAAAAAGAGCCGCTGAAGGCGTAACTGCATGGGTAGCTTTAAGTGGGCAGTCTATCACCGTTCTTGATCTCATTAAGTAGTCAAAAACTTATTCAACTACTCAACTATATTTTCTGAATCCCTAAAGTACCCATTTGAGTCGACTTTGATAGGCAACCGCCCAGCAGGGATAGGCACGTCTTGCAAAGTAAAGCCCAGTTTTACAGCTAACAGACCTAAGTCAGGTCCAGATGCTCCTTCGTAGTTAAGTCAATTAAATACCTTACAACCAGCACGCAGCGCAGAGGTGGAGATGCTCGCCGCCGTCCGGAGGGGGAGGTTGAGGACCTTTACTCATACTTGAGCGGCAATGAACACGTCTATAGATCAAATCAGGTGTGCAGCAGAAGGGGCTGGTCATAGATCCAGGCGGGAATGACTTCAAAGTTTATGGAAAGCATACAGCCAATATGATTTGAGCCCTTATTCGACTATGCATTGCTTGAAGTTGAGGGCGAGGCCAATGATAGTAACAGCCTATCCATGCCCTTTACTATCCTTGCTTCAACTCTCACCAGAAGCATTTTGTAATTTTTGGACCCTATGTCTGGCCACTGACGGCTATCGTAAGCTTGAACAGTCATTGGAACTTGGGTGCATCTGCTTACAATTTGCACCTTTTCGCATGTGAACACAAAGCCAATGCTGGAACGAGTTTTGGAAGTACTGATAGCTGTAGTTAATGACTTAATGTGTCAAGTTTATAGGACTAGACGAGGAGCCATCTCAACTAGATACATAGAGAGTCCTTTGAGTATGGCATGGATGGCTGGGGCAGTAAGTGTATATTAGCAAATAACTTCAGAGAGCATATAGCGGTCTGCAGCCCAGGTGAAATCACAAACGGCCAGAAACGTACACCTATACTAGCTCATGATACACAAGACAAATTATTGTGCAAATATTATCGCTAGTTAAGAACAGATATCATCGCTAATAAAGAAACCACAACTATCCACATAGTCCAAGATCTTACAATCAATGCAGCTGCCGAGTCTTTGCCCATAGCCTCGGGGGGTAGTGAATGGCCCTGGCAGCTGTATTCTCCGGGAAATGCCCCTGTTATAGTCCTCAGTCTGTCCAGCTGGGAGCAGCTAAATGATAAATCTGTAGAGGTAACGTTGAACTCTCGGAAAACAGCTGGGACGGTGTTATCGACTTTAAATGTGGTTTGTCCCCATAGGTCAATAAAACTCTGACTTTCAGAATAGTCAGTCACGGATCAAGTCCGATGCACCTAGGGAGCATCACTTACAAGAAATTATCCTGAACGCTGGCGTTGACAACAATAGTGTTCATGTGAAATGGGTACCATTCCCACGCATCTGTCGAATGGTTGAACATGAAAGGGCATTCCAACACAGTGAGGTTATCATCTTTGGCGCGCGGCGGATGACGCTCTAAAGTTAGAAGCGGATTATCCTTGATGAGAATGTCCGTTAAGTTCCACTCCCAGAGATTCTGCCCGTTGAAGGGCACCAGCGTCTTCATGTACGGATTGTCACGTATCTCCAGCCGCTGGACATTTTTAAACCCAAAGTGGAGGTACTCGACGGTGTTGTTTATGGCGATGAACTCGTACACGTCAGGCCAGAGGCATGGACTGATGTGTTTCACGCCCGTGATGTTGAGCGTCTCGATGACAGGCTGGTTAAATCCATCCAACAACCTCTCCCACATTTCAAGTGTCAGGTTTCCGTTTCCGTGAATGCGCATCTCTTGCACGTGGTCTGTTATCAGGATTGTGTGGTCGAGATTTGGTACATCCTCAAGAATGAACATGGACGCGTTCCAGACGTCCATTAGCCCTGTCAGGTCATTGAGTCCGACGTTTTTGATCTCGATGATCGGCGTCGTCTCGCTCGTGATATGCTTTAGACCAACCTCCGGGTCATTCCTTACGACCTGCGACCCGATGTTGGCGTTGAGTAGGTTTGGGGTGGAAATGAGGTGGAAGCTCGCGACCGAGTTGATCCCTTCGAGATGCAATCCTGTGAGCATTGGTAGGTTGTTCAGCCTTAGGGCGCCACCGACAGTCCTGAGATTCGTGAGAGAAACATTTTTCAGACCACCTAGTGAGCTGATTTCAAGGTCACCTGTGATGGTTTCGATTGTGTCGGTGGAAAAGGCAAGTAGACCAGAACTCTCCTCACTGCTGTTCGAATTGGTGTACACCTTGCCTACAATGTTGACTGGGCCTTCCAAGGCAATATCTCCAATGGCATCTTTCGAGATGACGATGTCTCCTTTGAAAGTACGGCATGTCTTAAATTCATTAGCATCCTCTTGCGATTTGATGGTGACTGTCGATCCGTCTGGACAATTGCCAGCGGCTGTGAGATGGGCGCATGACAGCAAAATCGACAACCAGCTTAGAGGTCTAACCCACCTAACCATAATTACCATGCGGAATTTCCAGCAACGTGGAGTCGTCTTGAATACGAGACAGGTGGGACGCAGTATTTGTACCACGTAGGCAATCACGCCACCCTGGTTGCCAAGCATTTCGGCACGGGGGAGAAAATGTTCGAACCCCCTAACAAGCATTCAAGGTTCAGGGTTCTACCATGGTAGGATGCTTGCATTCAAGGTTTTGGCCGCACTAACAATGTTGTCAGTCACATAACGATGGTAAATCAACTCTGCTTGTTCTAGATTGAGATCTCCCCTCAGCCATCCATCTGTTGGATTGAACGGGCGGATTATATGGACAGCGTTCCTTCCAAGGGTGAGCCGTCAGATAAAGACTCTAAATAACTCTTCTCATTTGGGCACAACCGATATCTGTTGTGCTGTGCTCTTGGCCTTTGGAAACGAGCTGATTTCTAACTACAACTGATCTTGTGATATAGAGGGGCAAATTAAGACTATTAGGAGACCTGCGAGAAAACTCAACTAAATCGCCTTCCATATAAATAGGTATGCTTATACCCTTTAATGGGGGTTTCCCTTTTTACGCAGGTCAAGAGTGGACTACCAGGTTTATTAAAGAACAAAGAATATCATGGAAATGGAAAGTTCCCATACAAGCAAAATGATATCCTTACAAGATTCTAAATTGATTCCAATCCAGATCAGATCAAATGAACTCATATGTCTGGTACCTGAATTAAGTCGAACCAGGCCCTCGAATTAAAATTGACTTGATTTCTTCGCAGGTTCGTTTGAAGGGTATATCTGCATTGATGTCATGGTTTTGATCGCAATGATCTCCATCCTCACAACACCAAACGGGATGCAAGGAATAGGCCGAGCTCACAGTCTAAGTGAACTTTCGGCGGCTCTACTGTCTCGGCTCATGGCGTGACCACGTCAGTTTCAACTTCTCGTGAAGATTCTTCCCGGACGCTTGGTACATCGAAGCTTCAACGGATATCAGGTGTCGCGAGACATCTTACTACAGGGAGCCGTGAGAGCCATCAAGACTGTGAACTTTCTCCAAGTTTATATTTAAAACATTTTATGACTTATTTTGACTTTAATAAGTCTCAAGAACTTTGTACACACCCGTCGCATGCCAGAGTTCTCGCTCAGGTCATCCATGGCAGTGTCTGAAGCGCTGTAAACGCATTCGGCGCGGGCGCGCGGTCCACGATGCGCTGGAAGGGGGTGATGATTGTGGTGAGATGAGGTGATAGGGTGAGGACAAATTCAAAGTCCACTAGGCGACTAGCTTATTCTACAGGGTAAGACGAAACCGGTGAACGTACACACAAGCACTTTGCAAGTGTTCCACAGATTGAAAGTGCGGCTGCAGACGAGGAAAAGCCGAGGTAATCACCAAGCGGTCAATAGGAACAACCGAAGAAGACCGAATAGATAGGCAACGGATCGAAGGAGGTCTGAAGTAGCTGTATTTATTGAATCTCAGTCGGATTCCTGTGTCTTGATTTCACAGTCTGGTGCATTCAACGGACCCTGACTCTAACACTCAACACGAAGACGACTCTAAGGCCTCAATTGAGACAACAAATGAGAAAACACGTAATTATTCCAGACAAAGGATGAGCGCGTCAACACCTGTCTAACAATTGCCTATTTGGATAACTATCTATGCCATGTACTTCGTATGTTCCCAGAGAAACCCTACAAGGCATTAGCCCACTCAACGGCAGTTGTGGGCTCCAATCTCTGGGTATAGTCCGGGTTTATATAGACATTGCGGATAATGCCCGTTTTATCGACAAGTAGATTCGTAGGCAGAGGCACCTCAAACTCGACATTCCCGTGCCTCTTCTCCATATCAGTTCCAAAGCTGTCAAAAAAAGGCTTCAGGTAACCAGGCATTTTCCAAATAATTCCCAGCTCCTTGGAGAACTTGTTGTCGACATCCGAGAGCACCTCAAACTCTAGCTCGTTCTTCTCCTTCGTCGTCAGCGAGTTGTCGGGTAGATCAGGCGACACGGCAACGAGCTGTACGCCCTTGGCTGTGAACTCGGCGAGGTGCTGCTGTAGGCCGTGCAGGGCGATGTTGCAGAATGGGCACCAGTTGCCGCGGTAGAAGGTGATGAGAAGGGCGCCGCTAGCGAGGAGCTCGTCCCGAGTGACGGCCTTGCCCGAGGCGTTTATGAGTGTGAAGTCGACAAGTTTGTCGCCAGCTTTAGGGACGACGAATTTGTCGAAAGTTGTGATAATCTCAGCGCGGGATTCCAAGATGGGCTTCTTGGCAGTCTCGGGGCCATTCTCAATGAAGGCGTCAAGAGTGGCTGTGAGCTGTTCAGCGACGGTGGCCATTTTGAGTTGCTGCGGTGGAAATGTCCAAAGATGAGCTGCTGAAGTAGATGCTTTGTATAATCGAGTTGAATTGGTTATTGTTAGATAATGTGTCCTTTCTCGAGGACGACTGCCGTCTCTTATACTTTCAATTGGGCGCCAGGCCAAAGGCCGAGTCCTCAACTCGACCCCGTCATACTGCAGAGAATTAGTAATTGCCAACAAATATTAACTCAGTCAGGGTCATTTCCTAGATAATGAGGTTAGGAGTTCTGTTGCGAGTTCGAGCGAATTCGCACCATTTCGGCCGAATTAGTGCGGTCTCGTCCGGATTAGTCCAGATTCCGACCTACCGCGATTTGAGCGACGACGTTTCAGGCGCAGTATTATTAAGCGTTGTGAAAGAAGAAGAGAGATACATATACGTATTACATGGTAACACAGTATTATTAACGTAGCTTCAAGCTTTGCTTCCTTTATGAGTTCACCGTAACATTAAGGGGGTCGAGCCATTCTGGACACTTACCATAGAGCTCTTAGTTATATAGTAATTAGCTGCTTCTATTATTACCTCTGCAAATTTCACATCCTGTGTAGAGAAGCACTTCCTAACCTAGGAGATTAGCATATCGAACGCGTCCCTTTTTTACCCCCCAAGCCCCTGCGTCAGTCACTCATCAAACAGATCACCTAACATAGCTTTCTGTGTAGTCTTAAGTCCGACCTCTCGAGTTTGTGTAGCTATGGAGACCCCTGGGCCCCTTGAAAAATCGGGCATTGATCACCCTCGCAGATCACCTGACTAGCTTACCAAGATTCTATAGTCAGCAGCTTCGCGTTCCCTTTCGGCAGTACTGTAATGCGCTGGCTTAGGACCTACCCCACCTACGGGTAGCTTACCAGCAGTTGCACTATTTCCACTATTCAAACCACAGTCTCGAAACCTACGATTTATCATGACGTCTGAAACGAGTATGCGGCAGAGTCAGCGATACGGACCAAACGCCAGGCGCATGCGTTTGGGGACCAAGAGCTGCGCCGAGTGTCGCCAGAGGAAGATTCGGTGCATCACTCCGCCAGGGAAGTCTGTTTGCGACAGCTGCGTTGCCCACGGAACGCTATGCCAGGCCCAGCAGCCAAAAGATGCACGGCAACTTGCACGGCCTGGGGGTGGTAATGCTGTCGCGACTCGATTGTTCGAGCTGGAGGATATTGTAGGCCAGCTTCAGGCACAGCTTCGATTGACGAGGGAATCGTCCAGCGCCGCTCCCGTTCAGGCATCAGTACCCGTTCAGGCATCCGTGGTAAATCACGATACGCCTGGTCCACTGGCGGATCGGCATGCCTCAGATAAGACGATGTGGACTGGCCCGACAGCTCCGTCGTCATCTGACGAATCGGCTCCTCGGTCTGAAGTATACATCGAAGAGACGCAGAGCTATCCTGGAGCGCCCTTCTTGGATCTCCTTAAGGGCGCAAACCTCATCTCAGGAGGGCACAAGATCCCGTCGCCGCTAAGTTCTATTACTTCCTCCACAAGTCGATCCCTGCAAGTATCTCAATCGTTACTCGCCCTTTTGCCAGATCCGGTCATCCTCCAAGCCATTTTTGTGGAATCTGGCCCGTTCTGGGGCACTTGGCCGCCCTGCTACCATGGAACAGGACTGACGAATGTTCTTCGTACCGGTCAGCAGGCTGAAGCCATGAGCTTCATCGACTCATCGTTCAAGTCTCAGGAGCCAGGTTTAATCGCCAAGGCCATGCTCTTTCTCTGCCTGTGTCTCCAACAGCTGCCGAGGAATAGCCCAATACGAATGAACTTGCCTCCATCCAACACTCTCGTCGAGGAGATTGTGGAAGCGTGCTCTATTCTTCTATTCATCGGATCAGAGACAACTCGAAGTCTTGAAGATCTAGAAGCACGACTGTTTCTGCTCAAACTTTGCTTGAACATGGGCAAACCCCGACGAGGATGGACCACTATCCGCGCTGCAATTGAGTCAGCGATGCTACAGGGCCTACACCGGTTCGACAAACATACTGATCACAGGCGAAGAAAGCTTTGGGAGATGATATGGCAAAACGACCGACAAACAGCGTCTGTTCTAGGAATGCCATCCGCCGTCACTAATTCTCACCCTGCCACATCCTGTGGTCCCGTCGGTGATACTGTGGTGGAGCAGATGAACTACCGCATATTTCGCCTGGCTGGGGATATCATCGAACGAGATCAAAAGCACAGCTCCAATCCAAACTATGCGACGACGGTTCAGTTGGATCAGGATTGTGCGGCGATTCGCCCGCTGATGCCAGCGGCATGGTTTGACCCACTGCTACAGACCGTTATGTCCATGGAGGCTATGTATCACAGCCAGTGCACCAAGATGAAGTACCTGATACTGATCAAAGAGATTCATCTCCCATGGATGCTGAAGTCTACAGTCGAGCCAAAATACGAATACAGCCGCATAACAACCTTGAAAGCTGCGCGAGACTTTAGCAACTCCTACCTCGACTTCCGAATGCATCCCAAAACAGCGGATGTGAATTGCGAGATCATGGACTATGAGGCTTTCTCTTCCACCGTCATTATAATTATTGGCTTCCTGGCAACATCTGCGAATTCTCGCGACATGACGATTGACGTGGCTGATTGGGAGCTCATAGGCAAGATCACCCAATGCTTAACCCTGACAGCTGAGCGACTGGAATGCAGCATCGCGTCGCAAGGGGCGCAAGTTCTTTCGTATCTTACAAAGGCGTGCCGGGGCGATCTGAGCATTCCCGAGAGTTTCGAGACGGCAATTCCATTCTTTGGTCAAGTCCGTATCAACCGCGCTGCTGCTCCCGGATCAGCGATAGAAGTCCAACCAGCAGCAGGCGACAGTGATGCTTGCTCTCAGAATGTATGCGGCACGATCAAGTTCAGTGCGAATACTTTCGGGCAGAACATGCCAGCAGACTTTGGATTTGGCGCTGAACTCGGCAGCGACTGGGGAACGCTAATAGATATGGATGCTCCGTTTAACTGGTCTCAGACATATGACTGTATGGACTTTTCGTATCTTGATACGGATGGCTTTTAAGATAAGCTCGAGCCTGCCCAGGTACAAGTTACTAAACAAAGTAATTGCTAAAATCACTTGCTTAACATAAGGGTCCTAAATGTGAAAGCGAGCCGCGTTTATCAAGTATCAAAGTCACGTTGATATAAGCTACAGTCATTTTAGCCTAGCGCAGATAGAGCCGCTTGAAGAAGCCCCAAGAGAGGGGAAATGCCGCAACAACAGGGTCAACAGCTTCCGCCTCCACATTAGTAGCTGTTGCTGCATTTCTGACTACCTAAATATTCTAGCTATCAAACGAGTACCATCGTTAAGCTCATACTCAAAAGCGCCACGATTTCAATATGAACGAGTCAGCGACTGGCGAAAGCTCATCAGCTCAGTTGCATGCCAACCATCCAAAGAAGAGAGTGAGAACTGGCTGCCTTAGCTGCCGGAGACGGAGGAAGAAGTGTGACGAAACCAGGCCTCGGTGCAGGAATTGCCGCCGCAATCACCTTGCATGCGCCTGGCCAGGAACTCATGCGCATGCTAGCTGTCCGGGAGAGCCAGAGTTACCATGTGCCGATAGCAGCTTCCAAACTTCCTCGTTGTTGCTTGGTGGGTACCGAACCGCTCAAGACGAGGTGCACGACCAAAGCCTATACCAGACGACGCCTCTGGTTCCGGTGCGGTGGCGCAGATCTCCGGGACTCCCATCCCATTGCCGTCGCAAGAAACATGCAGTCCACAGAATCTCGAAGTCAGCGTCCAGAGCGCATCGTGTCACGATGGCAGCTCGCAAGAGAGCGCCAGGCGGGACCAAGCCAACGTTTTATCTCTTAGGATGCTACGCCTGATAGACATTGATCCCAGGATCCCCACATATCAACTATTCGATCGATACCTTCACGTCACGGCACCACGATTGGTAGTTTACCCCTGTAGCCAGCGCAACAATCCTTTCGTTGAGTTGCTTGTCCCGGTGGCATTCTACTCGACTGTCGCTATGAACTCCCTGTTGGCAGTGGCTGCGGCACATGTCTCTGCGCCGGAGTCGCGGTTTCTGTACGGAACGGTTCTATCTAGCCTGCGATCTACTCTGCATGATGACTGCACCGGAACGGACGTCCTGGTTGCGACAATGATGCTTGCTTTCTTCGAGACGGCTGAAGGGGACAGCAAAGCCAGGGTTCTTCAACATCTTAAAGGATTGGTCCGGATTCTTAAGCTGCGTCGCCAAAATGGTATTGAGACAGCACATGACGGTCTCGTCACAGAGGTGCTTCTGTATCATGTTGCTACCACGGGTATCCACGATAGCATCTCCGTTGATCTTCTCGCCCCCCTCCGCAGGTCAGATGACGGTTCAAGCACATGGGAAAACATCGCGGGACACCATAAGCCAACGTATTGCTTGTCTGGACTGTCGTCAGATATGTTGGAAATTACTTTGGAGATCAGCTCCGCGTTCCCGCTCGCCTCTCACGCTGACGGCGTCTTCGGTACAGATCAGATCATAAAAGGGTTGTCACTAGCCGAGCGCATCGACGGCTGGGCTGCATGCCCAGAAATTGACTCATCGCTTCCGTGTGCCGTGGATGCGAAGTCATATAAGATGCTCCAGCTCGCAGCATCGCTGTGGAGGCACGCGGTCTTCCTCAACCTGCTCCAGTTGGTACACAATCAGGCAGTTCTGCCGACAGACCCACGCATCGCTGAAGTGGTCGAAGACTTTGTGTCTATTCTGGAGACCATATCTGCTGGAAGCGCTGTTGAAACCTGTCTCAACTGGCCCCTTGTCATGGTTGGCAGCTACGCCATTCACTCAAAGCAGCGGCAAGTTATTCGGGATCGTTATGAATCGATGAAATGGCTGGGGTTCAGGAACATCAACCTCGCAGTATCAATATTAGGCGATGTTTGGGAGATCTACGATTCGGAAGGCACTGTAGACTTAAGTTCGGTTATGAAGAAGCCAGCATATGACATAGTTTTGTCTTGATGCGATGCTCCGCAGTGTGCTTGTACGATATCCCAGGCAATAACCGTCGGCGGTTACCAGGTCGCTAGGTGGATTAGGTGTAGTCTAGTCATCCAACAGGAGCAGACAGTTATGCTATGCAAGAAGGGAAAATACGCGTGAGAATATAAACACCCCTGGGCGAAGTGCCGGACGTATAGAATGAACATAACATAAAGCACATAGCCAACATGCTCTACCGCACCCAGAGAAGATATGCAAAGTATAATAATACGGCTTCCTATTATATCTACTACCTTTAGTCGTTGCCTACTGGTCTTTTGCCGGAGAACTAAGGTGCTGCAGCTTCCCGACGTACAGTGCCACTGCCGTGCTTGCTTTAATAGCGGTTACCCGGTGGGTAGTTGACTATGTTTTGACCCCCTCGCTGCCTTTCTCGGCACCTGCTTCAACTATGGCGATATTGGCATCCAGCGGTACAATCACATCTTCTTCTATACCATAGTTGGTAGAGCGAGCTTTCCACACAAGGAGTAAGCAGATAGGAAGCCTAGCATTGCGATTAGGTTAAATCCAAAATCATTTTTCGATAACACGATAGCCAAGATAGAGACAACTTACGAGACCACCTGTAAGATGAACATAATGATAGATATGTGTAATTGACTGACGCCACCAGCGGAAAGACCAAAAGCGACAGCTAGGCCCGCCGCGGCAACACCCTTGAACAAGCCCCCGTATACGGCCAGTACACGAGGTTGGTTCGTAACTAGAGCATGAACAAGTTAGCTAAAAGCCAAATAGTCCTGGGACTACTACTTACACAATGACATAATCCACATGACAAAGAATTCTGAGAACGCACGTCAGTAAGTAGATTTGTGACTGGACTTCCGCACACTCACGATGAATAGTGTAAACTCCACCAAAACACATAAATAGCACCAAAGGTCCTCCGTAGCCAGCATCGGTCCAGTCAATGCCGTCGGGGTTTGAAGACGCCATCCAGCGGTCATTTGATAGGAACACAAATAAGCCTACCCACGAAGCGATGAGGAGAGTGTAGCAGATGCAAATGCCAACATATCCGCGGACGCGGCGCTCATATTTATCCCAGTCCAAAAGCTTCGAGATCAGGATGCATAAAGGAGGGGATATCAGGTAGAAGCAAAGAGAGTTCAGCGCCCTTGTTCGCGCATTGAAATGCGTCGCGTTGATGGCAGGGATGATGGATATAGGAAATTCGCAGCAGAAGATGGCCTCGAGGATGAGCAGCACGCGGTAATCCTTAAGTGCCGAGAAGGCAGCAAAAAGCTCGTCTTTGGCGGATAGATGTTTGAAATCGGCAATGGCGGTGCCGTCGGCGCGACGGACAGTTTCTGGTTGGACCAAAAAGACACTAAAGCGGTGCTCATGTCAGACAGGTCTTGCATGCACGAATAACGGCATCACTCACCTGACTATTAGTGAAAGACTCATGACACATATAAATGCAATATACACCGCAGTGGGAGAACCTTGTGCGGTGCTCGTGCCATTGTAGATGATGAGAAAAGCAACCAAAGATCCGATGGTCGAACCAACTTGGTACAGTGCGTATTCTGTAACGATTAGTCTCTTTGACTGCACCGTTCAACCACCAGCGATACTTACGGGTGCCAATGAAGCTTCCCTTCTCCTTCTCAGTTGCGTAGCTGAATTGGATGAAACCGCTGAAAAACGTAAGGTGAGTCAGTCAAGTCCCAAAGTTTACGTCAAGTTGGTCGGCACACGTACGCAACGGTCCACAAAAGCCCGGCAGAGACTCCCAGAACTGCACCGCCAAGGATGGGGAACCATTCATGGCCAGTGCGGTCGTAGTAGAAAAAGCCGGCGACATAGAACGGATAGCCAAATGCCCCAATCTGTTCCCAAAAGTTAGCCGATGCGTACTGCAAGTGCGTATGGCTGCGGAGCTTCTTCAACATACAACAGCCGTCAAGCGTGGGCCGATAATATTCATTACCGTGCCACCAAGCATACCGCTGACGAAGAACAGCGCATACAAGACGGCATTAGAGATGTCAGAGACTCGCTGGCTGGAAGGCTTTCCGCCACCAGCACCCAGCCCGAGAACTGCAAGGTAGATACCGACGGTGAGAAGTAGCACGACTGATATAACCAAGTTTTGGACCGAGGTCCTATGGATTGAGAAGTTGCCTGCCATGTCAAAGATATATGTGAGACTTGGAAAAATGTAAAAGAAGACGACCTTGGGTCAAGGTTTCTGTTAAATCGTAATAGAAACCAAGACAAACGCCGCAATATGTATTGCGAGCGACATTGTGAGCATCATTGTCAAGTCTGCGCCGCAACTTACCTCCAATTCACATAGTTTCTAATCCTTATGCTGTTAGCTTATGTTTAGCATGGGAACTGATAAGCAGGAAAGGGGCAGTTGTTACTTGCCGAGTGGTTACTGTGCTTCGTTGGTTCTAACGATATCGGAAGTTAGTGGTACTCAAGTCAGCTAAGTAGCGTTATCTTTATCTTTGACTCTACTGTGTTTGTAGCCGCGGTCCAGCCGCGGTCTAACCGCGCTGTATCCTAGCTAGATTGAAGCTAGACATTAGTTGAGTAAGAAAGCCAAGCAATGTTTGTCGCGGGTACACTTGTGTGGCTGGCTTAATCAGATAACGCAGGATCCAGTTGCGCGGAGGTCAAGTTTCTTCATTTTCGCATCTAGCTAATTACTTTTGACCATTTTGTAGTTAGACAGCTTGCTCTCCAAGGTGTTTGCGAACTCCCAACCAGTCTTTCCTAATTGTTTGGACCAACCTCGATCCCGCTCATCTGCGTTCTTCATAGGGTTGTTACAAAAAGGTATTCTCAGATAATGGGTGCGTCCTGGGAGGAGACTGCATCCGCGGTGCAACGTCATCGCAATGCGACAATAAGCCAAGTTGTGCCCACACTACCAGACATCGACTTCGAGCTTCCACAAAACGTAACAGCTGTGCCCCGACGACTATTGACGAAAGCAGAATGCGATATCACAGAGCTGCCAATTGAAAAACTGAAGTGTCAGATTGAGTCTGGAAAGCTCACGGTTCTCGAGACGACCAAGGCTTATCTTCGAAGGGCAGCTCTTTCCCAAAAGCTGGTATGAGTCATGACGCCTTGGGAATCGCCATTTGAAATTCGCCTGTGCCGAAGAAGATCCATGGACTGACACCTCCGTGCACACCTAGGTCAACTGTATCACTGAGCTTCTCCCTAAACGAGCGATACAGCGAGCCTCTGAGTTGGATGCATATTTTCTCCGTCATGGAAAAACTGTTGGACCGTTACACGGTATCCCAATTAGCGTCAAGGAGCATATTGACATGAAAGGCCTCACTGTCAATGTTGGCTTTGTTGGTTGGGCGGAAAACGTCGCCTTGGACGATGGGCTACTTCTCAGATGTCTTTGGAAGGCGGGTTGCGTCTTCTACGCCCGGACAACAGAGCCGCAGACATTGGTACGCAGAATCTTCAGTGTGCACAGATTGAGGGACAGTAAACTGAGTTGCTCCTTGGATCTAACAGATGCAACTCGAAACATCCTCCAACTTATACGGCACTACCGTCAATCCTTTCAACACACTTCTTACCTGTGGTGGCAGCTCCGGAGGTGAAGGTGCCCTTGGGGGACTGCGAGGTTCGTACCGAATGAGTTCGATTTTTCAATAAACTAGAGTCTGACCATGACACCTCTTCTCATGTAGGAAGCTGTCTGGGCATTGCGACAGATATAGGAGGGAGCATTAGATCACCTGCCGCAAACAATGGACTTTACGGGTTCAAGCCAACTGCGTTGAGGCTGCCTGGGGGCGGTATGTCAGCAGCCATGTCGGGATCTGAACATATACCGCCTACTGCCGGTCCCGTATCGACGAGTATCGACGGCGTTAAGCTGTTCATGAAGGCTGTGCTTGACCAGAAGCCTCATCTGATTGAGCCAAATCTCGCCATCCTCCCATGGCGGGACGGAACTACTCACCTCAGACAGGTAGATGGCAGACCCAGCCTTAAAATTGGTGTCATGTGGAGCGATGGGATTGTGAGGCCGCATCCACCCGTTCTGCGCGCATTGAAGGAGACCACCGAGAAGCTCGCCGGCTATGCCAACATCACTCTCGTGGACTGGATACCGTATAATCACGGGGAGGCCTGGGAAATTCTTGTAGGTACACCTGTTACCAAGCTAAGCAACATGGCTGATTATAGCTCACAGTCAGCGTTGTACTTTGCCGATGGTGCCGAAGATGTAATGGCGGCCATCCACTCGTCGGGCGAGCCTTTGTTACCGTTGTCAGATTGGGTCATCAACGAAGCCTGCAAACGACGCAAGTTAAGTGTGCAAGAGACTTGGCAATGGCAAAAGAGGCGAAACAATTATCGCGCAGCATACGCAAAGAGATGGAATGATACCGCCGGCAGCACGGAAACAACAGTCGATGTGATACTTTGTCCTGTTGCACCCGGAGCAGCACCACCGCTTGGTTGTGCCAAATATTGGGGATATACTGCCGTATGGAATTTATTAGACTATCCAGCCCTGGTGTTTCCTGTCACGAAAGTTGACGCTGTCAAAGATGCAAAGGAGTTGGGCTACTGCCCCCAAAACTCACACGATGCCGATAACGACAAACTGTGTAGGTCATCGCACATCAGGCGGTAAACAGCCGAGGGCTAATTGAACAACAGATAATCCTGAAACTTATAAGGATGCCCCGGTTGGTTTACAGCTCATCGGACGGCGCTTTGATGATGAGAAGGTACGCAACCTCGTGTATGTCCACGATTTTCCACGGTTCCAACGCTCACAGTATCTAGGTCATTGAAAGTTTCGATCTCATTAAACGCTACCTCTCTATGGGAATATGATAGCTTCGTGAGCTTGTGGTTATTAGCAGCAAGTGATAGATATGAATCAAGAAGCTAGATATCGCCGTAGGAAGTGTCACTGCTGAGTACAATACAATTATAGCATTATTGGGAAGCAGGGAAACATGTCACAAACAACACGAGTGCAATGTTATAAGCCATCGGAACTCCCAGTAGCGAACTTATTGCTCAACCTTATCTTTATCACGGGAAAGTTCGTGACTACGTAAAAAACGAGTTGCTGGATTGTAGGTATTGACTCTCCTTATGCTTGCGCATTCAATCGCCTCGGCAATAAGGTCTTATAAGATACTATATACTACACTATAGGCTGTTCCTGTTGCAGCAGAAGCAATTTTATATAGTGGGAAGAAACTAGTAACAGCATCCATACTTATCAACAGGAAAAAAAGCACTTCTCGCTGCAAACAAGAACGCTATGGCCAAAGCCACATAACATATACTTGATAGCATCGGTGACAGAGGTGCTACATACGGTCCATTTTAGCCGAGTCTTAAGTGATGTTAACCTAAGATGAGAGAGTGGGTGTGCTGTATCTCTGTTATTATCGGATTACCGCCTCATTCAAGGAAGGTTTACATGATACAACCTGCGCTAACCCTTTCAAACTACCTAGTAGTCTACCGATGCGCTTGCTCCATCCAAAAGTATTACGCCGCGCCGTATAGGACATATTGGCTCAAGTAGGAAGTAGAGCCCCGGATTATGTAGCACCAGCGATGAAAAACCCAACTTTTTGCTGTAAGAGGTGCTGTTGCATCTACAAATATAGACTACTGTATAATAAGATGCTCTGTTATGTTAAACGGGGGTCAGCAACTCTTTGCCCTAGGTCACAAAAACTACAGGGAGCCACAGATTTTCAAAAATGACTTATATCCCGAACACTCAGCTAATCATCTGTGAAACATCGCTATCTCTTCTCCAGGCGCTCCCACCCTCGTCGAAGTATCCTAGAGCTATCGTGTCTTCCCGCTGAAATCTGAGAAGTCATGAGGGTGATGTAGGCGGATCTCATTGGTTAGAATACCACTACACCAGAAGGGAAGCTCCACAGATAGTGCAGCGGTTCCCGCTTATCCGATCCAACAGATCCTCAACCGCGGTTAGAAACCGCGGTTCCCAATCACGATTATCTCATGTGTGGCTCCCATCGGCGGCCCCGTACCGCGACTCGAACCGCGTTTCGTTTGACGATCACGCAGCTAGCGAGTGATTCACCGACTAGTTTCTGACCCAGCTTCGATGTTGCGGACCAGTTTCATCCACGAGTGAGGCTACGTGAGCGAGTTGACTGTACAACAAACGACCGATAGTTAGACTATACAACCGTCCCACAGAACCCTTGTCCTAGATGTAAACGTGTTAGCCTTTGCTGTCGGTCTGTCGCTTCGCTATTTGAGCTTTCCAGATGTACGACCACAAGGCAGCCGCACCTTATTCCAAGCCACTGGCATTCATCTCATTTTACTGAACTTTGCGAGGCACGACGGTCAGAATGAGCCATCACGGAACGATGGTTGAGACTTCGATCAAGGACTTCCCCCCTACTCCCACAGTCCAAACCTTGGACAGTAGCGCATCCGCAGAAACCATTGTTGAGGCTCTCGCTAAGTCGGGAGGTTGTATCATCAAGAACTTCGTTTCCCAAGACATCATAACCCGGCTTGGTCAAGAGTTCGTACCATTGTTAGATGCTGAGAAAGATAAGTGGAGCGGTCAGTAGGAGTCAATCGTCGGCTTTCTTTCATCCTCGCGCGAGCCAATGGGCAGCTGCTCATTGAGGACCAGGCGCTGACAATCCCGATCTAGGATCATTCTTTTCTGCCGCATCCCGTCGAGTCACCGGCTGCTGTAGTAAGTCGAGGCTGTTCGCCGAGGAGATTGTCGGGCACGAGAAATGGAATGAAGTCTGCGAGATCTTGCTCTCCTCCACCCATACCTCTTACACGCAGTACGACAAGGTGACCTTCACCAGTCTACCGCAAGTCTGCAATACTACTGTGTATTCAATCCTACCGGGTTCTGGGGAGCAGGCCCTGCACCGCGACGACCGCATTCATCATGCACATCTCCCTGCAACTGACGAACACTATATTGGACGAGACCTAGGCGTTGGCTTATTTGTGGCGGGCAGGAAATGTACAAAGGCCAATGGCGCCACCCGCTTTATACCGGGTAGCCACCTATGGGACTATGATTTGCCGCCGCCCAGGGACCATGAACCATCGTATGCTGTTATGGAGCAGGGAGACGCATTCATTATGCTATCAGGATGCTTTCATGGAGCGTCAGCCAACACGACAACGGACGCTGATCCCGATCACGAGCGAATTCTATATGGTACCTTCTTTATGAAGTCGACACTCCGCCAGGAAGAGAATCAGTACCTCTCGAGTGACCTGAACGTCATTAAAAACTACCCCGATCGCATTTTGCAACTGATGGGATTTGAGATTAGCAAGCCATTCTTAGGCTGGGTGGACATGGCTAGTCCAATGGCAGCAATTCGGCAGAGCTCCAAGGTCGAGAAGGGACAAGGTGAAAGCCATCTTCTGTAGATAAACGGGTGGACAGCATTATCTATAAAAACGCAGAATCCAACCCATTTATCCATCGAGTTGTCCACCTTGCGTGAACGTTTTCCCTCGACTTCTACGATTCTCATAAGCCTTATTATCAAATGCAGTGGTAGCTCCATAGGTTATAGTATATCATTCTAAGTTATCTTCTGTTCAAGTGTACAGGCTCGCGACAGACCCTTGCCCGTTATATTTGCGGGTGACCGATGAAGGAATATACTGCAGCTACTGCTATTGCGGGAATCACTCACTATAGGCATTAAACATAGCTAAACTGGAAACAACATAGATGATCTAGGAAGGTCTTCGGTATAAATTTAACTCGAAGTTTATAATTCCACGATATATCCATTTGAACTATTCCTTCTCTGAATCCCACAATGCAGGCGTGCTTAAGACCTCGCCAACAGGACGTGGCATCTTGGCGTTCGGGTCGGGTGCAGTGTTCGCTTTGAAGTCGTCACAAATAGTCTCCATGGTGACAAATTCAACACCCGGGTGACTTCGCAGCCAGCGAATCAGGCGGCGATGCATGAGCAAGACTTGCGGGCGTCCTGACACATCAGGATGGCAAGTGATAGGGAAAATGAAGTCATCGTACTTTTCATACAAGTAGGTGAACATGTCCATCCATATGGACTCCACATCCTGTGGCTTTGTCCAACCATTCGAATTAGGCATGTCTTTAATGAACATCATCGGCGGCAAGTCGTCGAGGTACCAAGATCCGGGGATCTCAACGACCCCGGTGGGCTCGCCTTTGACCAAAGGCCTCATCCATTCACGGGGCTGTTTTTTATAGTCGATATTGGTCCACGTATCGCCCATGCGCAAATAGTAGGGCTGACAGTCATGGTGCTGGAAGCTGTGATCATATTCAATCCCATACTCGAGAAGTAGCTGTGCACCTTCTTTACTTTGCTCCCACCAGGGTGCAGTGTTGCCACGCGGCGGCTTGCCCAGAAACTTCGTAAAGAGCCGGTAGGTGTGATCGAGCACCTCCCTCTGCTGCTGAATCGTCATGTCTGCAGGGCTACGACAGTGGCTCGTTAGCCAATTTGCATTTGCGATGTGTCTGACAGCGCAATACAGCCAGGAGTTTTGCTTACTTTTCATGTGTATATCCGTGGAGTCCACTGCAAGATCCCCAGCAATTTAGTAAAAAGAAGCTATGATGAAACATATGCACGTACATTTCGTGACCATCGTCTCTAACTCTCGCGCACTGCTCTGGGAAAGTTTCGAGTGAGTGGCCAGGTATAAACCACGTCGTCTTGACGCTCTCCTCCCGGAACAAGTCTAACATGCGCTCAGTACCCAATGTACCTGCATACATACCTCTAGAGATGTCGCTGGACGAGTCTTGCCCGCCGTAAGACCCCAGCCAGCCGGCGACAGCGTCTAGATCAACCCCATAACATACGCGGACACGCTTCATTATAGCTGCTCTGATCGATACCGAAGTAGAGCTGAAGCGCGCTGCCGGAATTTGTTACCAAGGCCTTAGCGAAAGAAAAATATGTTCCGAAGAGTGAGAGTCTCTCAAAAAGTTTGTCACACGTGAGAACCTGATATTTAATGCTATATTCAATCCGAACTTTGAACGGCTAACAGGTAAAAAGCAGAGATTAGGCCAATGTGTTATTACACATCTATCGGGAAAGGGTTCCGCTAGTATGTGATAGTCTAGGCCGCCCTAGCGCCTGTAGATTAGCTCAAAGCGCGCAGCGCGGTTAGAGGCTATCTGTTTAGACTGCTACTGGGTCTTAAATATAATAGAAGAGACTATCTGACTGAACTAGGTTAGTAACGGCTCTCGGTGATAATGCAAGTTTAAGACAGTGTAGTCTTGCCCGCTTAATATCAGATAACCCTTGTGGACTTACGCGTCTTAAACTATCAATACCACCTAGAACTGAGGCACCTTCTAGAGAGAGTACGCCTATATCTCGTGTCTGGTTCTGATCACAATTCATCAGGTCTAATAAGAGTTGCTTGTACGCTACGAAACTTGAACAAGACGTGATGGCTCAGTTTGGAATGTTCCCCGGGGTTGCAGTCGTCACTGGCGCGGCAGGTACCGGTCAGTCAAGCAGCCTTTGCCTATCTACCCCAGAATCAATGGAAACGCTTCATACTGACAATTATTTATACAAATAGGCATCGGCGCCGGCGTTGCCAAGGCATTCGCGCGTGCTGGCTGCAAACGCATCGCTATCACAGATTTGAATGCCGAGTTGCTCGAAAACACCAGAGTCTTCATCACCGACACATATCCCCAGGTGGAGGTTTACGCTGAGGCAGGCAACATCGCAAATGTCGAATTCACGGATAGTTTCTTCCAGAGCGTTGGCGCCAAATTTGGTAGGGTTGATTACGCTGTCAATTGCGCAGGGATTATGGGCAACAATCAACGGTCCACGGAGACGTCGCCAGAAGAGTTTGATCACATCAACGGCGTCAATTACAGAGGATGTTGGTTATCTTCGAGAGCTGAGCTCCAGCAGATGCTTCAGCAGGAAGCACTCCCAAGTCACGACCCCGCGCGGCCTGCGCAAAGAGGCTCTATTGTCAATATCGCTAGTCAACTTGCTCTTGTTGGAAGACCATGTGCTCGTAAGTTCAGTCCCGCTCAGATATAACCCTGGCTGCCACGACTATTATGGTTGCTTCAAAACCGAGCGTATAACATCCTTGAGCGCCGCCCCTCTCTAAGCTGTTGATGAAATCTGACCGCGATTCGCGTAGCGGCATACTCTGGGTCAAAGGCTGCCGTCATCGCACTGACTCGAGGCGATGCAATTGACTATGCTGGAGACAAGATTAGAGTCAATTGCATATGCCCGGGCATCATCGAGACCCCGATGACAGTCTGCGACGAGGAGCGTATTCGTTTGTTGAAGCCCGCGATTGAAATCGCGCCATTGCAGCGAATGGGCAAGGTGGACGAAGTAGCTGATTGTGCACTGTTCTTGTGTTCGACTCAAGCATCATTTGTGCATAGACACGCTATGATAGTCGATGGTGGGTATGTTATTAACTAAGTGCAAGTGATAAAGAGAATAGAAATATATATAAAAAGAGTGTTATTAGACTTGCGATACTATTTCTATATCTGCTTAAAGGCAGTATTAAGATATATCTCTTTAAGTATAGAGTTAGGTATTATTATATTATTATTCTCTTATTATAGGGCCTCTTCTAGCTAAAGGGAATTAAGTTAGAGCTAGAAATAATAAGTAAGAAGAGATAAAATCTTATATTTTAACTTAACTCTATTATTTTATAATAATTACTTATATTATAAGATTTAAGTATTATAATTAAGAGTATTATTTTATTATTAGCTAATTAAAGTTATATACTTAAATTTTTATAATTATTATTATCTTAATCTTTTAATAGCTTTTATAAAGTTATATTATATATTATTATAAGAGAGTTCTCTTAATAGGCTAGTTAGGTAAGGGAGAAAAGGCAGGTCTTATATTATATAAAGACTAAAACTTATTAAATATAAATCCTGCAATTATAGTAAATCTAAAAAGAGAGGTTTATAGAGTAATAGGGTTAGGTAAGTATTTTACTATAGCTCTATTAAGCCTGTAAATAGAATTCTTATTATAACTATCCCCCTACTATTATATTATTAACCTAATAATATAAGATCTCTATTATAGCCTAATAATACTATAATAAAATATTTAAATATCTATAGCTATTTAATATACTTTTATATAAAATAATAATACTTCTTACTAGCTTTATATAATATTATTTTTCTTAACTTTATAATATTTCTCTTTTCTCTCTTATCTTATATTTTACTAACTTTTCTTTATTAATATACTTGCTTAATATTACTAAAATAGCTTAAATTACCTCTACTATTAAAATTGTAAAATACTACTATAAATATCTTAATATAGCTGCTCTTTCTTATATAATACCTACTAATTTAAGTTATTTATTTTATACTTATTACTTTTATATAGCTATTAAGGCTAATTCTAATATATTTTATAAGTTAAAAAGAATATTAAAAAAGCCTATTAAAACTATATTAATTAAGTATTATTTCTTAAAGGCTTTCTTAACTTATTATAATTAATATATTAAGTATAATTCTTTTTATAATATATAAGTCTTACTTAAGTCTATATAAAGTCTTTTAACTCTTTCTTTTAATTATTATATACTAATTATCTTTTATTAGCTTTCTTAAACTCTTATAAGAAAATACTTATAATACTTTTTAAATAATTTATAAGATATTTANTAATTATATTTTATAATATTTCTTATATTATATTATAAAGTAATATCTTATATAACTAATTTATAACTAATATAAAATNNACTTNTTAATTCTAATNTATAGCTAANTAATTNGCAGCTAATTTATANTATACTTATACTTAGTNTAAAAGTCCTGCCTANTTATTAGANNNATTCTCTATTTNTATATNTAANATATTATTATAAGTCTACTTTACNTATAAATAATTAATAAATAGTTNTATANTTATATAATTAATTCTTANTATTCTCTCTAANAATATATTCTTAATAGTAGAGTTATAGCTACTTAACTNNTTATAANTAGCNGGATAANTAGTAGTTATANNATATTTAAAAAATAAGAANTATATTATATTAGTAGTAATTCNAAATTAATATNNAATTATTTTATANNTAGTTACTTTTATTAGCAGNNNTAATANNTTTAAGNTNAGNNNATTCTAAGAATAAGNACTATATTATATTANTAATAATTCNAAATTAATATGTAATTATTTTATANTTTAGNAGNNCTAATAGNTTTAANATTANNATATTTAAAAAATAAGNACTATATTATATTANTAGTAATTCTAAATTAATATNNAATTATTTTATATNTAGTNACTTTTATTAGNANTACTAAGAGGTTTAAGGTTAAGNCTANTAGCAGAAGTANAAGAGTTAAGNATAGACTNNATATATTAGAAATAATACTATATAANATATATAATTAATTTATANTATATNTNNATTATTACTATTACTATTANANACTATATTAATAGTAGGNGATAGTAGTANCTNACNTATATAANACTAGCTTANTTAGAAANAATTTGCAAATAATTTATAANNACTTNTTANCTANTTATTACTTTAGAATTANTANTAAATTAAATAATTAGTAACTTTANTANNAGCTNTANTAGCAATTAATTCCNAGATTATATNCTACTCTTAGGTAATTATCTTATTATATAANATTCTCTTAACTAGAACTAANGCCTAATAATANANTAATTNCTCNTATATCTATTTATTCTTAACTAATTNGCNCTACTATNNCTTAANTAATTAGTTTANAATTAGTTTATTAGTTAANANTAANNGCAAGTCTCTTAGAATTAATTCACNTNTAGCAGGTAGATTAGCTAGAGAATTATCTAGAGTANTATAGTAATTANTATTTNAATTACTTAAGATATTAATATANTTAGGTATATNCTAGGANTAGGTTAGAAATAGTTTANAACTATTATATAATTAATTCTTANCCTATTATTATTATTATTTCCTTTCTTATATTAAGAAGTANAAGGTTATTATAACTAATTAGAGAATTCTAAGCTATAATATAATTAGTTCTTATATTANTATTATAGNAAGAATTATTTCTAATTAAGGNANGTNNAGGNTAAATTAATTTAGTAAATATTCTAAAAAGCTAGTAAATTAATTTATATTATTTTATCTTAGNAGTTATTAGAGCTTAAATAAAGATCTTATATAATACTTCTTATAACTTTAGAAAATAAATTAGCCTTAAGTAATATTAAAGNAGTATAATTANTATTANNTATANGNTATATTATTAGAAATAATTTATAATTANTAAGNAAGTAATTCTTANTATTAACTTAATTAAGTTAAAAAACCTTTCTAATAACTCTATAAGTAGTAATAATAATATAATAATATTAGACTTATCTTTAGTATTTTAAGCTTAAGATGCAACTTAAATCTATTAGAAATAATTAGTAATTAATATTAAATTATTTTATACCTTAGGTATAAGATAATTATTATATACTTAAAGCACAGGAGACTATTTCTAACTTTTAAAGAAACTAGCCTAAGAGAAAAGGGTATCCTATATTTAGAGAGTTAGTAAGATAATATATAATAATTATATAATTAATTCTTATCTACTATTTTATTATATAAGATATAAATAACTTTTTAAACTATAACTTCTTAGAACTAGTTTTAAATAAAGTTTGTAATTAATTCTTACTAAGAAAGCAGCTAGGTAATTAGGTAACTTAGGTATAGGTAAGAGTGAGTTATAAGTAGGTATAGGTAAGAGTAAGGGTAAGGGTAAGAGCGAGTTATAATAGTTAGTAGGGCGGAGGATATGTCTTTAAAACTATTATTATTAGTTTAAAAGCAGTTTAGAATTATTAAGTAATTAATTTATATCTATTTATCTAATATCTAGGGGAAAGCTAAATAGAGGATTTATTATAAGTATTAGAACTAATTCCTAATAATTAGATAATTATTATTTTAAATTATAGAGATAATTAGATAAGTAGGTAACTTAGAAGTAGATAAGGGCAAGTTATAAGTAAGTATAAGTAAGAGTAAGTTATAATAATTAGTAAGATAGAGAATATATCTCTAAAACTATTATTATTAGAAGTAGTTTAGAATTATTAGATAATTAATTTATACTTATTCATCTAATATCTAAGAGAAAGCTAAATAGAGAATCTATTATAGGTATTAAAACTAATTCCTAATAATTAGATAACTATTACTTTAAACTATAGAGATAACTAAGTAAGCAGGCAACTTAGGGATAGGTAAGGGCAAGTTATAAGTAAATATAAGTAAAAATAAAGGCAAGTTATAATAATTAGTAGGGAGGATATATTTCTTAAATTATTATTATTAGAAGTAGTTTAGAATTATTAGGTAATTAATTTATACTTACTTATCTAATATTTAGGAAAAAGCTAAGTAAAGAATTAATACTTAAGGCACTTAAAGGCAAGAATTGCTAGAATTTTATATAAAAGTTAGAAATAATTCTTAATTATTTTATACTTATTTTATACTAAGGATAATAAACTATTATCTAAGGATATAATAATAAGTGACTTATTTATAGTTAATTTATCTTATATATAATACTAATATTATTAGAAGTAGTTTTTAAGTAGTACTTAATTATTTCTTATTAAAGGTGACTTATTTTAATTTAACCCGGATAACTTAAAGCTAAGTGAGAGTATTAATTATAAGAAACTTAAATTCTATAAATAGTTTAGTATAAATTTAAATTAATTAATAAGTATTTTATACTTATTAAGGCAGATCTAATATCTCTAAAGTATTACTCTAGACTATAGCCTTATATAGAGTCTATTATATTCTATATCTCTCTATAAAAGCTTTATACTATACTAAAAATAATTAAGTATTAATTTATATATAGATTAAAAGTGTTTTCTTATACTTAATTACTGCCTTAGTATCTTTACTAAGGCAACTAGAGTGCTATAGCTTAGTATCTTTTATATAGACTCTTAAGTAATAAGTCCTAAGGTTTAATTAAGTTATAGCTATATTCTGGAAATAGTTAGATATTTATTTAAAAATAGTTATAAAATAATTCTTACTATAGGGTATAGCTCGCTATATATAGCTATTTAGTAGCGGTAAAAGACCTCTTTTAAGATAAGTATAATTTAACTAGCCTATTAAAGTGATTAGTAGCTAAATAGTAGAATTAATAAGGGATTAATTATATATTATTTTAGTAAAGTACTAGTATTAAATTGTCTTATTAAATTATATTACTAATATATACCTAATATAAGGCTTAAGTAATATAGCCCTCACTTTAAGAGTAATATATATAGACTTACTCTATTAAGAAGTAATTTATAATTAATTTATAATTAGTTTATAACTAATTTAATAATACACCAACTCGCGAGCATCTCTCTTCCGCTACACGATCTGCGAGACCGAGAGCTGAGATTCGCCGGGGCTGAGTGACGATCATGTTGACACACTCACCAAGCCCCCTTTC
>JAANBC010000245.1:0-45392 GCA_014621405.1 Stylonectria norvegica
CGCTCCCGGCGCCCGCTCACAGGTACCCCAAAACGAGAACAACGCGCACGCAAGGATTTCTGCTAAACTCACTCGGCAGGAGCACATCAAGAATTCCGTCGATCAGGTCTCTATAGACCTCGCCCAAATGGTGGTCAACATGCAAGAGTTCTACGCCACAGAGCTCGACGCCGAAAAGGAGCGGAACAAGCTATTGCAGGCGCAGCAGGAGCAACTGAAGAAGAAGCTCGAGGTGATGGAGCGCCAACTGCAGACGAATGGGCTGCTGATGGAGGGGGTGGTGACTTTTATGATGCGAGTCAAGGAGGGTACCTTGACCGTTGGTAAGGAGCCTCACGATCAGGAGATTGAAGAACCTTACGATGAAGAGATTGAGGAAGTCGTGGAAACAACGCATAGCTCTGACGCCGCCGAGTGTGTTGAGCCAGCGAAGCAGCTTTCTCTTCGCCTTCCTCGAAGGTCCCGGGTGGTGCGACGGCCGATTGAAGAATCCCCAGAGGAAGATCAGGATGTCGAAACTACGCAGTTCCCAGAAGACGCCGAGCTTGGCTATGTCGAGTTGCCGTCTCAAGACCTTCCACGAGACGATATTGACTTACTACCTCCCACACCAGATATGAACACCACCCCCGTCAGAAGCACAGGAGCACGAGCTCCCAAGCGAAGATTTCCTCAATCAGCGCCCTCTCGGAGGAAGATCAGGCGCCGAGTCGGCATGTCACCGCAGCAAGTCGAAGAGTGGAACAATCGGGAACAGGTGGAAGAGGCTCTATCGGACTTAAGCTACTGCCAGGAGGAACGACAGCTAGTATTTACAAACCGAAGAAGCACGCGGGCGCACAGCGAAAGTTCGAGTGGTGATGTTAGCCAGCCGGAAGGGGTCTGCGAGCCTTTACAACAGCGCAGACGAACAAGATGGAGAGCGATTAATGTGACCTCGGAAGTAGGCTCGCCGGGGATCGAGGATGGAGTAGAACGAGGGGAACGCGACTCGGATTACAATCCGGATTCTGACAATGAGGAAGACGCTGAAGGCATTGAGGGTCTTAGCAGATCTAGTTCTCGCTCGTCGTCCCCCGCTCTTCCATCTCCCACTCCTTCGTTCGCCTCGTCCGACGCAAGCAGCATCCCTCACACCACACCATCCACCCCCTCCGATCCATCCTCTTCCTCCTCCAAACCTCGCTACTCTGCCCCCCGCCAAACCGGCTACCGCTTCGCCTCCGGCCCGGCCTCCCGCCCCTTTGCTTACCACCGCATGCCCAAAACAGTCCGACTCGTCTGGCAGGAGTGGAAGGAGGGCTCGAACGGCAACCCGCCCATCGAGGCACTGGAGCAGGAGTATGGAACGGGTTGGCGCGGCGGGACGTTGAAGGAGAGGAAGTACGCGAGCAACTACGTGGGCGTGCGGCAGAAGATGGTGCGCAAGGTGGAGGAGATGTGTGAGAGCGAGGGGATAGGGCCTGAGGAGGCGTGTAGGAGGCTGGACGCAAGGGTTGATGGGAGGATGGTGCTGTTGGTGTCGGCGTTGAGGGCTGGGAAGGATCCATTGAAGGTGATTCCAAAGAGATAGGTTGGC
Source organism: Stylonectria norvegica (assembly GCA_014621405.1). NCBI lineage: Eukaryota > Fungi > Ascomycota > Sordariomycetes > Hypocreales > Nectriaceae > Stylonectria > Stylonectria norvegica. The sequence goes on from JAANBC010000245.1 coordinate 1,580, forward strand.
ATGCGGGTGGAAGAAAACACCGTACACGCTGAGCATATCAGAACCTTTTACCTAAGGTAAGGAAATATTAGACTAGTACCCCTAAAAAAATCCTAAACTAATCTCTAAACTAATATATTATCTTATATAGATAATAATCTTAGGGTATAGGGGTTTATCACTGCGAACAAGACGGCGTTTAGTGGCAGCCATTCCCGTATTTTCTTCCACCCGTTTGGTCGGGTAGACGCGATGGGGAGTGCGTTTAAGTTACGAGAACCATAACTTCTGCCTGTCATCATTATCTTGCTTCGCGTGTACGGTCGGGATGCTCACAACGAAGGAATCGCTTGGTGTTTATTGCGGTACTCATTTGGGGTGTATTACAATACAACCTCGTTAGTCGTTGCAAATAGGATTTACTTTTAGTCACATAAAATACTGCTCTGGTCTCTTCAATCTCTTGTAATGATTTTTGAGTTTTCTCAGTCATTGTTCCTCCACGCACTCGGCATTGGGCCTGTTGAATGTAGACTACACATTTTGCAATGTGGGCAAAACTGTCCATATGGCTCGAAATATCTCGGGGGAGAGTGAATCAATCTGCTTGCTATTTGGGGGGCCAGGTGTCAAAAGGTTAGGCTTAGTGATTAGGATGAGCTATTAGGATTAGGATGAGCTATTAGGATTAGGATGAGCTATTAGGATTAGGATGAGCTATTAGGATTAGTAGAGTTAGGTAAACTGCGCCATCAATCCGCGATGTCGTAGTAAGATAAAACACTACTAGGGCCTCCATTGTTGAGCAATGGTCTACCGAGAGGCCAGAAGAGGCATTACCATGCTTTGTTCAGACGAGCCCGAACAGTGACTTCTAGATCAGTATAGAAATGAACAGCTCTAAACGTACAATGAATGTACAATGAACGCACTTTCTTTTGCCATGTTCCAGAAGCTTTACACAATGGGAACACTCGCAAACATTCCATCTTTCAACAAAACAAGCAGTGTTCTCCTGCTACCATGTCTTTGTTGCAACAGCAACACTGTAAGGACGTAAGTATATAGTTGTTGAACTAAAGCGCTTCTCAACCTCCTGTACCATCGCAACACACGAATAAGAAGCATATCACTTTCAATCACAGCACCTCTGAACATTCGAGATAAATCTTCCACCTCAACATCTCTACCCCAGTACTACCTGATATTCACCAACAACAATATGTGCTTGTCCGTGTGTATCCACAGAACAGCTTGCGAGACGCGCCGGCGTGTCATCCTAAACCCTCTCACAGGCTGCACGATCTACCATCCCCTCGAGGCCCCTCCCCCATGCCTCCATGCAAAATTCGCCACACCTAATCACTGCGCCTCCCATGGGCCCTGCTGTTCTGTCAGGATGTGGCAGGTGTGCGTGGTAAACGATGCAGCAAAATGCCTCGGATGGCAAATCTACCACCACGTCATTCCCAACAGCGACGCACATCCCCTCGAGGCTTCTTTGCCACCCATCAGGTGGCCAGAAATGCGAACTTCGACGGAGGAACAGCAGGTGTTCATGGATATCCGGAAAAGGTTCTTCGACACTGGCGCCGATGTCTGGCGACAGAGAGATGAAGGTGCGCAGATTCTTGCAGACATTCATGACTACATGGACTACCCCGATGGTAACGTTGAACTTCTTGAAAGTCACCGCCGAGCGCATAATAATTGGAAGATATCAGCCTCCAAGCTGGCCGATATTGCAAATTTATGGACGTCTCACGCCCGCGCAGAAGCCATGGAGCCATGCCCAGCGAAGCGATCCAGCAATCATATGTTTGCCAATATCTACCAGGAAGCTCTTGAGCGGTATCCCGGTTTCATCATGCTTGATGGAATTTCCTCTGCTGGGGTGGATTACGTCGGCGAGCTGCCTCGGGGAAGTCGTCAAAGGAGGTCGCGAGGGGTTTCTCCTCGATCCTCAAATGGGATCAGGAAAACCTCGAGGAAGAGTCGTGTTTCAGCGACCGTAACTTTAGCCGCCAGGTTGAGCTTGGGCAGTGCTGAGAGAGAGATTAGAGCTGAGCTTAAAAAGCTAAGACGGAGAGTCGAAAAGCTGGAAGCGCGCCAGAACGGCTTTCTCTCTTACAGGAGTGCTACGTCTATCAGCAGCTCTTCGGAGGACGGAATCCTTCCTGGCAATGACCAGATCCTTCAACACAGCACTTTCTCATACATCAGTGCTTCGTCTAGACGAAGCTCCTCGTGGGACCGGACGCTTCCTGGAGTGAACCACATTCTTCCTGGCATGAACAACATTCTTCCTGGAGAAGACCAGATCCCTTCTGGCGATGTTGTGTCATATGCTCCCGGCCAGCCCATAGCCCAGGTGATCGAAAATGCCGAGGGATGGGATGAGCCCCCAGCTTTCCGGGAGATCGATTGGAATGGTGGAAGTCGCGTTGTTCACTCCCCTCCAGTGAGCCCCAAGGGAACTACTTTTGACTTAGTTGACGTCGAGGTTACCTGCGAATTACCTCCGGATATTTGGACGGAAGGCATGCCCCTCGTCGAGGATCTACCAAGCTACGAAACCTGGCCTTCAGACATTTGGCCGCCTGCATCAGAACTTTTCTGTATTGCCTCTCCTGAAGAGTGAGATGGGGAGAGGGTGGGGGAGTTGGGGTTGCCACATAATGAAGCGCCCATTTGACGAGACGAACCGGAATGTATCATCTGAACACTGGTTCCAACTACAGGTGTGCACGGATCGGCCAAAAGCAAATATATATTAGATATTATCGGGAGAACGTACGGTTAATGAAAGTAGACACAACAAAACTTGGTCCTTGCTTATAAATTTGAGTTGTGAAATTCATGTTGCGGCTTTGTTGGTGGTAGTTGAAAGTGAAGATTGGGGAGTGTTAGTATATTTAGGTTAGGGTCTTTATGCTAAATCCCAATTTCCGTCGGTCTTCCCCTAAAGTAAAAAAAAAGAAAAAAATCACTTCATAATCTAATCCCTCTCAGTGGTTAATTGGATAGGGCTTTCTCAATGTCCTTATGATATGTATGTATATGTGTTTGCCAGTCCTTGGATATCTTGAGTTTTGAAACAAGTCTAATTGGATGCCACATTATTTACGACGTTTCTCCCTCTCTCCTAGAGTTCAACGGTTCTTTGCGTCGTTCCCTTTCCGTCAATCGCCCGGTCTTCACTATCATCGCCACTCGCCTCCTCGAGAGAACTGTCACTACCAGCCTTCCAATCCAAGCCCCAGTCTAGAACATTCGGATACTTGCGGACATAGAAACGCAGTCCCAACATTGTCAAGATACTACCAACGCTGAAGGCTGCCGCCAAGGGAAACCCAACCGGGTATCTAGGAGAATCGCTTACACGCCATGCACGTAGAGGAATAGTCGCGTGTCCCACGTAAACAAGGGTGACTGCCAAACCGACAATGACAGATCTGGCCTCAGGCTCTTTGCGGAGAATCTCGGCGATCCAAGCGAGGAGAGCATATCCCCATGCCGCCGTGGCAAATGTGAGAAAGTAGAAAGCCATGATAGTAGAGTGAGAGTCTGGCCAACCCGCAAGAACCGATGTAGCAACTAATTGTAGAAGCGCCGCGCCGACCGCGACTTGCCAGCGCCATCCCTTCCAGTCGCTCAGCGCATTGAGCCCGATGTTGCAAACAATGGAGATAGCATATCCACCAAGAGGGATGAGGTTAACCTTGTAGACGGAGTAGAGCGGATGGCCGCTTGAATCTTTGAGTCCTTTGAGGAACAATAGGAAGTAAGAGTTGGCCCGCTGAGACCACGCAAACTGGAGGTAAGCAGCCAGGAAGAGGTATGAGATGGGGCTTGTGAGTAGGAGCTTCAATTTCTTGGCCAAGACTTTGAACGGTATCTTCTTGGCTGTTGTCGTTCCACTCTCTTCCATTCGCGCCCGGGCGAGTTCCTTCTCCTGCTTGGTGAGGTACCAGGCTTTGGTGTTGCTAGGAGAGTCGGGAATGATCAGGAGACCCAAGAATCCCCAGAACGTAGTAATAGTGCCTGAAACAATGAAGAGCCACTGCCAACCGGCCAACCCGTGGGAGCCGTTGAGGTTTTTGTACAAGCTAGCCTGGAGGATCCCAAGAAACATATTCCCAGCCACTCCGCTGACGCCGAAGATGGCCAGTCGCTTGGCCAACTCCTTGGGCGTGTACCAGTTGAAGATGAGGTTGACAATCCCAGGCCACGAAGTCGACTCAAACACGCCGAGGAAGAACCTCAAGGCGAATATTGTCTTTGCGTTTTGTGCTTTGTAGGTCACCAGAGTAAGGATGCCCCAGATGATCTCACATAGCGGAAGGAATAACGAGGGCCGAATCCGAGTTTGGATCATTTGCGATGGAACGATGAAGAGTGCATAGCCAATCGAAAAGTAGGTGGTGAACTCGACGAGCTCATTTCCAAAGAGTGACAGGCCCTCCTTCATTCCCGACACGAATGCCGCTGTTGTTGAAGACTGGTCGAGATCTTTCGTGAGGCCCGCAACGAAGGCCCATGATAGTAGCAAGACGTCTAGCTTCAGGACCAAGACGTGTTGCGGGTCCTTGAAGTATGGGTGAAGTTTGGCCAGCCATGAGGTTGACTGTGTATATGTGAGGGCTCGGGGCTCCTCAAAGGTTGAGTCGTTTTTGTCACCCGTAGATGACATTTGGTATAGCCTCGCAAGAGCGGAAAGGGCTCCGCGAAAAAATCTCCTCGAATAAAGCCAAATAATAAGGGTATGTGATCGCTGATAGCGAACAGTAATTTGAAAGGCTTCTCGAGGCTAGATATATATGGATTTCGGCTAAGAACCTGGTTCACGCATTGTCGCACATGGCCCGACCGTCTCAGTCACAATCGATATCTTCCGCGGCGGTGTTTGTCGACCGTATCTTGTCGCCAGCATCTCAACATAAAAGCTATAATGATGGAATAAATCCTGAAGATATGGCAATGACTGAAGGGTTGTATCATGAGCTGACCAAGGAGCGGCGCTCCCCCGCGCGCCTTGCCCATTGTATCAAAGCCCTGTCCATAAGAAGTCGATATAGCCATAGCCACTAGAGTCACTGAATTATGCAGTTATTTGGTATTTTGGTGGGTAACTAAACGGCCTGGGGCGAATCCCAGCTGTTGGCGCGAAGTGTTTCGATGTCGTCTTAAACCCTGGATATGGTGATAGCTCCAGCCGCGTCTTGGCGCGGGTATCAGATGCTCAATATCGAATAACCACGAATAACCACCAAAAAATATCGCCGTTTAAGCTGAATTTAATCGGGCTTCTTCCGATGTGGTCTCTCCAAATGCGGGAACAGTCCGAGCAGCAGAAATTGTGCCATTGCTACAATAGGTGCAGGCCCGCGCGCCGTTGTGACCAAGGTATCAGCGGGTTTTGGAGCAATTGTGCATTTGTAACAAAGCAGCTCATACTTGCAGTCTATAACAGTTCATTATGTCTTCCGCACCGCTGTATCCTACATATCTACCCACGCGGAAAGACGGCTACGACGCACCAGTTCCCGTCCCCTTGTTCGAGGCACAGGAGCCTGGCAGTCGAGCGGACCCGTCCAAGCCCTCCCTGTTCAAGGCTGGCGCGAATGTGATAAACATCACGCCCAGGATTGGTACAGAAGTCCGGGGTGTGCAAATCAGCAAGCTGTCAAAGGAAGGGCTTGATGAAGTGGCCCTGCTTGCGGCTGAGAGGGGCGTTCTTGTCTTCGTCGGTATCCCAACAACCGGACTTTCAAATAGTCTTAGCTAACATGTTCTACAGCGAGACCAAGACTTCGCAGACATTGGGTTCGATAGGCAACGTAAGACTGTGAAGCATTATGGTCCCCTTCACCAGCACCCAACTATGGGGTACCCAAAGGGCACAGGACCCGAATTTCACGTCGTATACGCCGACGAGACCTCGTAATATTCCCTCACAACCAACTAATACATCCTGCTCAAGACTCACATATCTTTACAGCGGAACACTCAGAACTCTTCTAGGTCCACGAACTACATATGACCTATGGCACATTGATCAGACATTTACGCCCAACGTGCCCTCAACCACCTTCTTCTGGGTTCTGGAGATTCCCGAGTCTGGTGGTGGCGATACTGCCTTTTCATCCCTTACAGCTGCCTACGAAGCTTTGTCGCCGGCCTTCAGGGAGACACTTTCGTCGCTAAGGCTCTTGCATACATCGGCATCGGAAGGTGAAGTCCAGCGAGTGGGCAAAGAGCGTGCCCTGAAAGAGGCGATCAATACCACCCATCCTCTTGTGATCAAGCACCCCGTTACAGGCAAGCCATCACTCTTCGTGAACCCTACTATTGCCCGACAAGTCGAAGGCTTCCTGCCAGAAGAGTCGGAGAACCTTCTGAAGTTTCTGCATAACCATCTTAGGAGTCTAGACTTTAGCTGCAGAGTAAAGTGGGAGAAAGGGACCGTAGTGGTGTGGGACCAGAGAAGCTCGGCGCATACTGCAGTTCCGGATTTCGCAGACGGAGAGAGGCGGCACATGATACGAATGATTCCATATGGTTCGAAGCCAGAACATGCATTTGCTTGATAAGGGTTGTCTTTTTAAATAGATGAATACTGTTCTGAATAGAGCAACCCTCCTTTGCCAACGCTATTTGGTGCACGCACATAATCTCACTCAAGAATGGTTTTAACGACAAGCCGCACTTCTGATGATCATTTGCTTCATTTACAAATAGTGGTTTTCTGGTAAATGCGTTTCTCCTGCTCGTCGCTTGAGCCTCGCTCTGCGGTAGTACAGACTGGAAAATGAAATAACACATGTCTCCAAAGCTCAGTGATAGGAAAGATCCATATAATACATATATCATACAACTTTCAGCTGGCCTTTGACCGTTTAGCCAACTCGATTGGCTGTCGACCAGCGAGTGGCCGGAGGTACAAGATGATGCTCAACCTCTACCACGGGAAGGTCAGCGAAAGTATTCGAATCAACTGAACCAGCCGATCCACGTCTTTCGGGTCGCTGATTCATGACTCTCTTAGTCGCCTTAGCTGCTGGCGAGAGAGTGAACGAGAAACGTCGATTTGAGCTATGAGCTAGTTAGTGACTGTGCAAGCTAACAAGCGGTAGATGTGCCATACAAAGGTGCCATGTTTTTATACGGGTGATTTGAGTCTAATATCAGTTTAGGCTGGAGGTTGCGGGCTTCTTGAGTGAATATAATTGAGTGAAAGGTTTTGGATGGTCGTCAAGCAATTTGGCCGCTTTGAGTCCAGTCCTTTGGGAGGAGACTGGCAGTATTATATACGTGTGGCTCATGATGATTAATACCCTAATCTATCACAAGTATCGTCATAACCTTCTAAGACTCATTCAGATTATCATTGCCGCCTCTGCTACTCCATGACGCAACTTACGGGGTTCCTTGGTGATGCTCGCCATTCATCTTGGACCTTTCGAAACTCGCGAGGCCGAGTGACATCAACAAGCGCACAAATTCGATCACAAGCCGGAGAGTCTGAACAGCATTTTCCTGAAAGAGCCTTTGGATGACGTTTACCCTGGTTCAGTGACGAAATCCACACCTTGACCTATTTATCCAGCTATATAGCCGGACGTGAGCGTGCGACACCGCTCTCCCCGACAGGCCCGAATCAAGCGAGTGTGAGAACGGAAATCATCCGGATTTACGAAGATGACGATCTCGGCACGACGGTATATCTGTGATCAGTATGAAGTTTTATGCCGTCTACTTAGCATACACATAGTAGACGAAGAAGGAACACTTAGGTGAGAAATCACACGAGACTACCTTACTACGCAATATCAACGGCATTCTATGAATTCTAGGTCTGAATATTAATGAAATAGATGGCTCACAAAAGGGGTCATGCGTAGTATGTCTTAGTTCAGGTGATATTATCAGCTTCTTATAAGTATGCAGGTGCCCCTCATGCTCATAATTTAAGGTATTTCTGCTTACATTCTTGGTGCCGCGTTACTAGCATTTAGACGGTGGCAACGTTCAACCAGTGAGGATCGTCGATTTTGTTTGAGGGTGGTCTATGGCGGTCAGAATAGATCGTTTGGGAATGTGGTGCATTTTCATTAGACTACAAGAGAAGCAAAATGTATTGGAAGACCTTGCATCCAGCACATTGTTTTTCATACAAGATATACAAGCACAACCAGCCATAGTCCAATTTTCCTGAACGTCATGAAAATACGCTTTAAGCATGTTCACGTGGTGGCTATTTAGGAAGTGGCAATATTATGTACAATTTGATGCCGATGACCATCCTCTCGCCTAGGCTGTTAATCACTGATGAAACTACCCTATGGAACCATTCTGTTAGCAGCCACACTCATCAACAAGATGTTTGAGCCTGCGGTTTCATACAACAAGTCCGAGGCTGTAACATCGGACTGCAGCACGGTCGCTGCTTGTTAAGACTGCGATGGAAGAGAAAGAGTAGAAGATATCAGACTAAACAAAATAACAATCAGTGATCAACCCTTATTGGATCCGATCCGGCCTGATCTCTCAGGGCTAAACGCCAGTCTCAATCAATTTGCGTGGTCCATCACCCAGTTCTCCATATCCCTAGCTCAGCATTCTAACAAGTTCTACCTCTCCTATTCGCTTTTTATATTTCCCCGCTACGAACAACCTTTGCTAGTGCTGAGACGCACGGCCGTCATTACGTGACTTAGTAACTCGTTTTCCACCTCTCCTGTTTCATATTCGTGATGAATCAGGGATCATAATGGTTTCTACATAATCTCTTGACTTTGTGGAAGACAAACTCCTGTCAGATATTTAAACATCGCCTTTCTCCTTCTGATACATGATATTGAGATCCCTACACTTCCTTCTCTCTTGCATGTTCTTGCTCCTCCTTGACAATTTCAATCTTGGTAACCAGCTCCTTCTTCTCCTCTTTTCCCTCAAATAAATACGCCAGCTCCTCCAAAGTAGGCCCCTGGGTCTCCACGAAGAAGAAGTAGACGACCAGGAAGATGAAAGCTACCCAAACGCAGTAGTAGATGTAGAACTTCCAGCCAATGTTCTCCAAACCGATGGGGTTGACGTAACCACCAAAGATAGAGGCGACTTGAATGGTAAGTAGGACAAAGGCCCATGTTTTCGCTCGCATCTGGTATGTGACAACCTCCAGAGGATATGTGACAACCAAGTTCGTCCAGCCAAAAGTGTAGAAGGCCTGGAAGATGAAAATGCATGCAAGCACCGTCCTTCCGGCCGCAACAGACCCCTTCTCCAGATACTGCTGAGCTGCGATTGTCCATGCAATAAAGGTGACTAACACACCACCAGATCCAACAAGGAAAAACGTGCGGCGCTTGAATTTGTTAACGAAAAGAGTGACTCCGATAGCAACGATATACTGCCAAAGCGTGACCATGCCGTTGACCAGTGTGATGTTCTTCTGCCCCTCGACTCCAGTGTCTTTGAGGATCTGAGTAAGGTAGTTGGACACCAAAAGATTGCCCGAACTCTGGCTGAAAACTGCTGTTGCGAAGCACAGGGCGATTCGTTTCAAGTTCGGAACGGATGCGAAGAACTGTTTCCAGGTCATATTTTGCTCGGCTTCTTCGGCAATTGCATGTTGAATCTCAGCACACTCGAACTCCACCAACTCAGAGTTGGGATCCTCTTCTCCATGGTATTTGATCAGAATGTCGCGGGCTTGCTGCAGTTTTCCCTTCGCAATGAGCCATCGAGGGGACTCGGGACAGAAGAAGATCAAGCACAGTTGGTAGGTAGACGGAACAATCTGAACCAGCGTGGGCAGTCTCCAGGACCACTGGCTGGGAATTCGATAGCAACCGTAAGTTGCCCATGCGCCAATAACATATCCCAGCACAATCGACGTGTTGTAGAAGGTGGTGACTTGGACTCGTTCTTTCGGGTGACTGAGCTCGGTGACCAGGACGGGGGCGCCCATTTGAATAAGGGATGATCCAATACCCAGAACAATCTTGCCGCCGATATACATATTGAGCGACGTCGCGAAGAATTCGACGAGGACGCCAACGATGATGACTATCGATCCAAGAGCTGTAGGGACTCGGCGGCCAAGGACGTCTCCTATCCAGCCCAAGAAAATGAACGGGATGACACCACCGATAGCATTCGATGCACCAAAGAATCCAAGTTTCGAACCAGTCGGGTGGCCAAAACGATCTTGCCAGGTTTCTAGCACTTGCATACCGTTCGTCATGCCTGCAATTGTTTGATTAGTCTCAAGACGTCGAAAAGAATATGGTTTTGTCGGTTGATTGCTCTGACTTACTCCCATCGATTCCGAGAGCCATGCTCGCCAACAGTGAAGACGTTAGGAGAAAGTAAAGAAGTATTCCGTTCTTTCGTTTCCAGAAGTGAGGAACATTTTCGAGGTTGATTGGTGAGGGGATCCCATCAACAGCACGAGCGGCCTTTGGCGCCATGATTGTTGCGACTCAACAGCTCGAGCTAAAGTTGATCCTGAAAGGTATGGAAGACAACGAGTCAAAGACAAAGCACACAGGCCTTAGGTCCGAGAACAGTTCAATGGGCGATGTGGCGAGTGGTGATGAATTGCCGGAAACTTATACTGAGGTGGCATCACCCTACAATTATATACAGATCGTCGGTTGAAAAGAGTCAAAGACTGTCAAGAACGCCCCGACCCCAGCAGTTTAGGAACAAGGGCGCGACCCCACATCGAGTCAGACGAGCAAGGAAGCTTCCCCGTGGGGATTCTACGTCCGGCGTCGGCTCGGCGGAGAAATGGAGAGACGGCGAAACGGGGAAATGCTCACAACTTAGAGCAACGGATCAGGGGCTACTCGGGCCTGTCGGGGAAATAGATAGACGTGATCGACGGGCTTAATAAATTTGCAAGTTACGCTAGTAATCGCAAGATCCAGTTCTTCCATGGTATCTCTCGTCAACCAAGGGGCGTGGAGAAGGTGCAAATGCGGTATAAAGCTGATCAGTCTGAGCGTCATTGCCGAGGTGCTGATATTGTAAAACTTGTTGAACTCATTTCCCTGCATCCTACGTTTTGATTTAGCTCTAGTCCCGCTACGATCAAACCATGCCGAGTGCCACCATTAACACGAGAACCGATACTACAATGTCGGCAAGGACGCCGCTGCCGCCGGATTTTGAATGGGGTTTCGCAACAGCGGCTTACCAGATTGAAGGTGCCGTGGCAGAAGATAGTCGGGGAGAGTCTATTTGGGATACGTTCTGCCATCTGGAGCCGACGCGCACCAAAGGCGCAAGTGGTGATGTTGCGTGTGACCACTACCACCGCTACGAGGAAGACTTGGACTTAATGAAGATGTACGGCGCTGAGACATACCGATTCTCGATTTCGTGGTCGCGAATTATACCTCTAGGCGGTAGAAACGATCCGGTAAATGAAGCCGGAATTCACTTCTATAACCGTCTCATTGACGGGCTGTTAGCTCGTGGCATTACGCCCTGGGTGACTCTTTACCATTGGGACTTGCCGCAGGGGATTCATGATCGCTATGGCGGATGGTTAGATGTGGAAGAGTCGCAGAGGGACTTTGAGAGATATGCTCGAGTTTGTTACGAGAGATTTGGCGATCGTGTGAAGGACTGGATTACCCTGAATGAGCCATGGATTGTATCCATCTTTGTGAGTCGCGCCACTCAAACAATTGAGAATGGACCTTTACTAACGTGTATGATATCAGGGCTATGCTACCGGAGGCAACGCCCCTGGGAGAAGTAGCATCAATGAGCAATCAACAGAAGGCGATACAGCTACTGAACCCTGGATTGTTGGGAAAGCGTTGATTATGAGCCATGCTCGTGCGGTAGCTGCTTACAACCAAGATTTCCGCCAATCTCAAAAAGGAAAAATCGGCATCTCATTGAACGGAGACTTCTACGAGCCGTGGGACAAGACGGAGCCTCGTGATAGCGAGGCTGCTGAGCGGAGGATGCAGTTTCACATCGGCTGGTTCGCCAACCCTATCTTGTAAGCCCGCGCTAACCTCGATGATGCGTATCGAAAGGTTACTGACAGGCATTTAGTTTGAGACAAGACTACCCAAAGTGTATGCGCGAACAGCTCGGCGAAAGACTGCCTGATTTCACAGGTAGCGACATGACCATCCTACAACAGGCCGACTCAGACTTTTATGGCATGAACTACTACACCTCACAATTTGCTCGTCATCGGGAGACACCTGCTTCTGACACTGATTACATCGGGAACCTCGATGAGCTGCAAGAAAACAAGCAGGGAGTTCCCGTTGGTGAGGAGAGTGGGTTACATTGGCTGAGATCCTGCCCAGAGATGTTCCGAAAACATCTTACCCGTGTCTACCGCCTTTATGGGAAGCCTATCTATATAACCGAAAACGGATGCCCATGTCCTGGCGAGGATCAGATGACTCGCGAGGAGTCTGTAAATGATTTATACCGGATTCGATACTTCGAAGATCATCTTGACGCTATTGGAAGATCAATCGGAGAGGATGGCGCCGTTATCAAGGGGTATTCGGCGTGGTCTTTTCTGGATAACCTCGGTAAGCTTGTCCTCTGCTTCTTGTTGACGATCTTATGAAGAATTCGGCATGACTGACATATGTTAGAATGGTCTGATGGCTATGGTCCGAGATTTGGCGTAACCTTCACCGACTATGAGACTCTGGAGAGAACACCGAAGAAATCTGCGCTTGCTCTGAGGAAGATGTTTGCAGCGAGGAGGGGAACGGGGGCATGAGCGCCGCGAGTAAGGGTTTTCAAAGATCAGCTCAAATAATCTGAATTTTCTTTGGGTTCCCTTTACATTTCGCCATGCAGTACCTAGAGTCGTACGACGACGTCTTGGTTTTGAAGATGTGCTGGGATATATTAATAAACGGGTTGTTTTCCGAAACTAGATGGCTCACAATGGCATCGGGTATATCATAGCTACTTTCGGGTTTATGAGCTGCTTATAGATGTGGACAGTGCATGACTATCATTGTAAACAATATACAGCCACCAACTAAGCATCAGCATTTACGATGCAATTGCAAGCTATATCGAGTCTGTTGTGCTGACCAGCTTAAACAACCAAGGTCGAATTATTCCTCAGCGCATCCGAAGCCTTAGAATCCAATCTCGTCAGAATATCAAGTAAAACTGTAAAATCGCTCCTGGCACGAGCTTCGAGAGGCGAATTTCTATTGCGATGCATTATGGCGAGCAAGCTGGCTCCGACGAGTCGGATCTTCTCGACCTACGTTGACTCTCATTTAGCGACGACTCAACACGCAGTGAAGGAAGACCGTGGAAATAGATTATTTCCCCTGGTGATGGCCTTCATTGGAGTCCATAACAGCGTGAAAATGAAAGAACTTACGTATGGCTCGCCGTTGACTTGCAACGAGAAAAAGGGTGCTTCGTGGACAACCCGCAACATGTCCCTCGCAATCTCTGTTTTCCGCAAGTCAGCCTGCTCAGATCCGGGTGCGAAATACGACAGGTCCTCGAATTTCTGTGTAATGACCATCCTCAAACAATGCAGTGAAACTTGTAAATTCGCACATTGGATGATGAACTGATTCAGCTGCGTCGTCTGCTTTCCACCACCCGCGATGGCAGCAAAGGTGTACGACTGGAGATATGGAGGTAGATCATCGAGGCATGTGATGAACCGGATGTACAGAGAATCCAGACGGCTTCGGTCTTTGGAGCTTGGGAGGGGCCGGTGGCCCGGAAGTACGAGATCCTGCTGTTCTTGGTCCTGGATGAGCCTCATCTCCAAAAGCAGATCCGATGCCGTTTGCCACAGCCGCAGGTTCGCGTTGAAACCTGCGATAAAAGTCCGGCGCGTAGAGTCAGATGCCGGGGCCGCATTCCCAGGCGACATACCAATCGAAGACTCGTCTTCAATCCCGGTAGGATACGCTGTCGTGATGCCCGCCTCAAACGAGTATTTGTGAATGGTGATGGGCCTATTGTTCAAGATGGCGGCGGATTTATCGCCCATGTAGACAATCCAGAAAGCACGCCGGCGAAGTTCAGCCTCGATGGGGAAGAGGCCCTCGAGAGCCGACTCTTCATGCAGATTCATCACTTGGGCGAGCCGGGTTGCCTCTCCAAAGATGTGCCATGAGTACTTGGGCTTCCCTGCGGCATGGAGGCAATTTGAGTGGAAATAGCGGATTGCTATTGAGTTGGCGTTGGGACTCTCGAGATCCGCCTCCAAATAGTGATTGAGACAGCTCCGCGAGGCCTGCAGAAAGATATCGGCGACGGCGTCGCCTTCTGGAAACAAATCCTTCGGAAGTAGAAACGCGGCTTCAGCGCAGACGGCCGTAATTAATGTGAAAGTGGCATCCGGCCATGTCTCCAATAAGCCGCCGCCTCCGACGCCGGTTGCCGGGTTGTTGGCCGGCGAAAATCCGGACACAGCTTGCGTTGCAAAGAACGAAAGAGCATCTCGGAGACTAGGCTCGTGTACCAGCGGTGTGAGTGGATATAGATATTCAAAGAACAAGTCGAAACAACGGTTTACAACCCGCTCAAGGGTAGTACTCGCTGTACGTAGAGCCAACAACCTGGACAAGCTGTGCCACCGCTGTAAAGCCGATAGACCCAGGGCCGCCGTGCCTTGCTCCGACACGGAGCTACGGATCGTGCCCTGGGGAGAAAGGGCCGGATCGACGATGTTCAAGCTTGTCGCAGGCTCCCAGCGCGAAGAAACCGGGGTGGAGGCATCGACGAGGCCCAATTCCGCGGTGGCATCAGCCCCGGAAAAGGATGCTTCATCGGGGGCTGGGAGTGCGGAATGGGCCGTCCTCCTCCGCGCCTTGGGCCCTCTTCTCGCCAGGGGTAGGTCGAAGCTACAGTGCTCGCCTGACTCACGGCAGTTCGTGCAGCTATCGGCCGAGAAGTCGCACTACCGTTGTGTCAGCGAGCTGAATCGACGCGGTTCCCTGACGTCACCGGAAGCGGTACCTTGGCCTTTCGCCGGCGACATCGATCACAGGCTCGTGTAACAGGCGGTCGACGAGGCTGTAGAGGCGGAAGAATAGACGGCGAAAGAGGAGTTGAGCCGGTTGTGGGACTGCTCATGGCTGGAGCTGAAGAGGATGACTGGGCTCGGGGAATAAGAGGAGAAAAAGAAGACGTGCCTCTCTGAGTTGGGTCGAAGAGATGGCGGATCCATCGGTCAAATAGTAAAAAGCCGAGTCGAACGATTATGCCTCCCCCGCAAATTAGACTGACTGTCATTTCTCCGGTGTGCCTTGCAGATCATGGCCTAAGATACATGTAGTTAGAGTGAACTGCTACGGATGGTTTGCGGGGCATGCGGGGGGAAGAAAACACCGTACACTCTGAGCATATCAGAACCTTTTACCTAAGGAAATATTAGACTAAAACCCCTAAATAAATCCTAGAATAATCTCTAAGCTATATATTATTATTTATAGATAATAATCTTAGGGTATAGGGGTTTATCACTGCGAACAAGATGGCGTTTAGTGGCAGCCATTCCCGTGTTTTCTTCCACCCGCTTGCGGGGTTAAAGAAGCTGGGGAAGCTTCAGGGACCGGGCGATGATGCTTGTGCTAGGCCGAATGTAGTATGCTTGGAGGAGGTAATTAAACGGATTAAAACCTGCTCACGTCCATATCGTGTGTCTGTAACTCTGTATATATAAGGGCCAGTTGGAGAATGTATTCATTCGTCAGTCAACACCCAAAGACTTCGGGTCAGTAACGACGAATACCAAAATATCTTATCGTCTTACACGCTCAATTTCTAGGGACACTCTACTTCCGTGGATAGCTATGAAGTATAGCCACGCGTGGTCATTCCTGGCATTGGCCGCAGGTGCACTCTCAAGCACTCTGCCTATCAACGAAGAAAGATCCAGCCACAAAACACCATCGTGCCGTTTTGGCCTTGACTGGTCACAGCAAGATGTCCTCGACCACACGGATGATTTTATCTGGGATCTTCTCTATTGGGAGGGTAAGTTTCATCAAAACGATGTAGCTTACAACACCCAAAACGGGTTATCCTACGACGGCACTCAACTTGACTGGGTTACTGGAAAACGCACCGAAAAGCATGCGTTTAGTGCTGCAAGCAAAGAGGTGAGTTTACGAGCCTTTTCCAAGAACTAGAAGTTGGGTGTTAATTGAGTGAACAACACTTAGGCCCTCCAAATCATTCTGTACGCCAAAGCCATCGCTGGATCTCGGGAAGCCGCCCGCTTCCTTACTCCTGGAAACCTCAACTCTGCTCCGAAGTTTGCAGCATCCATCATGGAGCTCAAACTGAAGACTTACTTGCAATTCAATCAAACCTACCCCGGATTTGGTGGCTTTTTGCCCTGGGTCAAGACCGATGAGAAGCAGATCGCCCCCACGAGTGATTGGGAAAACAGGGTACCTGGCCTGGACAATGGGTAAGCATCTCCTTGTGTCTATTTTCGGAGACTTTATTTTGACAATACTTTCACATAGTGAGCTCTTGTGGGCAGTGTATGGTTGCATCCAAGCCCTCGAATCGCACCATCAGCCAAGCTTCCGCAAACTTGCAAAGCAATGGCAAGCCTGGTTCGACCACGCCGCCACCACAGCAGGCAAAGTCTTCTACATGGGCAAAGGCCAAGTATGTGCTGTGACCGCGATCAAAGACCAGTCACTCCCTGTCAATCACCCGAAACAGACATATAAGTGCGAAACTAAGACGTATCTTGATGATCCCTACGAAGGCGAGCTCTTTACCTACTTTTTGCAGTTCTTCAGTAAATTGTCTGTAAACGACAAGAAGAAGCTGTGGGAGTATAAACGTCCGAAGCTTGAGAGCGATGAGTACCATATGGGTGGCGTTGGGCCGATTACCGTCAGGAAAGGTCAGTGATGCTGCGAATCCTCGTTTTCGTCTCAGGCGGATTGTTGCTGATATTTTCTTTCATTCTGCAGGATTCTGGTTCTCTAGCCATGAGACTTGGAACGCCCTCGAGATGCCATACTATGATGTCGACATTATCCGGTAAGCTTTGAATCGCGGATAACGAGAATTTGTAACTGACAGTTCCTTGTAATAGTCGCTTGTTTCACAACGCGGAGCGAGTCCGTACCTGCAACTCTGTCGTCACCAAAGTTCCGGGAATGTTCGCATCGGTTAACAATATCACGGATGTAAAGACGGATACTATTATTAGCTACATCTCTCCTGCGGGGATTCCGTCGATCGCGAATCAGACAGACCAGTATCTCGAGGTTATAACCCCTTATGCCGTCTTCCCCACGGTTCTTTTCGACAAAGCGGTAGGCCTCGCTTGGTGGAGGAACATGATTGTCGGAAAGAAGATGCAGAGTAAGTATTTCCTAACATTCTGCCTCGATCCCATAATAATCTTGGTATGACTAAAGTCGTTAACAATTGTGTTGTAGACCCTTACGGAAGCACGGAATCAACCCGAGTTGACGGCGAGGGAGTATCAGCTCTGGTGACGTGGGATAGTAAAGTCACCACCGTGGTAGCTCTCTTGGGCGGTGTGACGGACCTTGTGCGCGACAGAATGAAGGCTGATGGCATTTACAACCAGTTCATTGAGATTGCGCAGGTAAGAAAACCCTCCGACCTAACTTGTTGAAGCCCTCTTCTTTGATCTCAGCTAAATGGGATATAGCGCGAGTATTCTATGGTCTTCAATGAACTCAAAGGCGAGAACGTTAAGCTGTGCTTGCCAAAGGCCACTGTGCCAGATGCCGGCTTACACGACTTCACGGGCTGCTCAGATTAAGTCTGTTACGAGGATTAGACGCCGTGAAAGCTGTGGATTTAAAAAAAAAAACCTTAAATTTAGTGAATAATCTTAAATTCAGAGTCTAATTACTACCTATTCGCAAGGGTAGAGATATTTATCAGCCGCAACAAGTCCAGGCGCATCGGGCTCTTGCAACCCTCGGCCCATCCATTCCCGCCAACCTTCAAAACGTCCAGTGTCAACAAGTTGCTGATATAGACTATAATAGCCCGCGATGTCTCATAGCTCCAGACTTGAGAGGTTTGGCATCAACAGCGCCACCTTGCTTGTTGGAGACAGGTTTTGAATACGTCGATACTATCTTCGCCACCACAGGTAATAGTCTTGTTTCCACTGCAAGGCATGCTGCATTCAGTCTTCTTGCCGAGCACCTCTCCTCCAACAAAGCTGCTGCACCAGCACTCATTGCCCCCTTTGACGCCTGCGAACGGAAGCCGAGCGAGGTAGCAGGCGTTCTGGCACTTGGAGATTGTCAAAGCAGTGTCGCCACCCTCTTTGCTCACACGCTTCTCAAGGACTGGTAGCTTGTTGTTGTTGTCGGTATAGCATCCCATACCACTCCACGCGGTAGGAGAAGGCCCTAGAGTGCTGACTGTGGTGCTGGAGGTGCTTGATGCTTTGGATGTAGTGGTTTTGGTTTTACTTAGACTCGCAAGTCTCTCCTTGGTCACGATACAGTAGGATTGGTACCTCCACGGCTTGCAGTCGAGACTAACGGAAGGGTTCCACTCAGAGAACTGCTCCGGGGGTGATGGTGAAGTATTTTCTGACATGTTCGCACGTATCTTCTCCCACATTATCAAACCACTCGATGCAAGAGCTGATGGTGGCTGGATCCCACTCAAGTATTGGATATTGGCTACCGGCACAAAAGCGCGAAGCGATGAGCAGCATGAGAATTGAGAGTGAGGTGATTGTCATGGTCGTCGAGTGGTCGAGGGACTCAATGGGCCGTGGAATGAGAGTTAGAGGAAGATGAGAAATGGAAAATGTGTGAAGACGTTGGCAGGAGAGGCACGAGTAAAGACTTTGAGCTTCGAGCGAGACGCCGTGCTGATGGGGTGGGACGTGAAAAACCTCATGCGAAAAAACACACACCCTTGTCAGGCTTCAACATCCCAGTCTCTAGTCAACTCGCAATGATACTGACAGGGTCCTCGTTTTCAGCTAACGGCTCACATCCGGCCGGATGAACACGATGAGATGCGCGCAATGTCTAGCGTCGACTCCAGAGTGGTAAGTTGCTAGACCACAACAGGGAGCTGCAACTACATCGTGGAGTCAGCGATAGGAGATACATCGTGTCCGTGCCTTCACATGCCTAATACACACCGTCGCAAGTAACCAACCGATACCACGTGTGGAGTACTTGGGAGTACTTTGTGTACAGCCGCAGAAACATGGGTCCCAGGGAAGCTTATAAACATGCGAGAACCCCCGCTAATAAGTCTTGTTCTGCATATGGCGCTTTATCAAGATTACACTCCATCTTATTTTAAGCCGCTTGCAACCAACATCGATTTTTTCATCTTTACACCTTTGGAGATCACCTTCTCGACACGCTCTGCCTGGTAATGCCAAGCACTCAAGCAGGGTTCTGAACTTCTGATAATCGCGCCGAACAAAAGTTCATTGCCTCCGAGCCCACACAGTTCAGAGATTGCACTTGGATCACATGTCTACCTTTCACCCGTTCCCTCTTCTCCCGTTCGAGCTTCGCGCTCGGATCTGGGAGATGACCGTCGAGCCTCGGACCGTCGAGATCCGCTTCACTAGAGACCGCATCACATGGGGCAACGTCCTGTACGTAACTTCTTCGACCCCAGTTCCAGGAGTGATGCAGACGTGCCACGAGGCGCGCAATCTCGGTTTGTACCAGCGTGCCTTTTCATCTGGGGATGAGCCGCGGTATGTTTGGGTCAATTTCGAAGCCGACATGATCTCAATCGGGAATTCCGATTACTGCATCATCAAGCCTGAGCAATTGCTCATCCGCCGGCTTAGATTTGAGGATGAAAGCACCGACGGCCATGCTGGGTTCTTTCACTTTCATTCCAAGGAATTAAGAGACTTTTGCAATCTTACGGAGATTCATGTCATCTGTCAGGATGGCCTTCTGGACTGGCAAGACGCCTGGGAATGTGTATATTGGCCCTGTCCGGACGAGAATGTGAGATTTATCGATAAGAAGTCAGGGCAAATGGTGGATGGTTACGCACTCGACAAGATGCTGGAAGAATGGCTAGAGTCCATGACTAACGAATGAAGACATTTCCTATATACCCAGCGTTTTCTGTTTAAAAGACACAAAAATACAGTCTCAACTTTATTAAAATACAAGATTCAAGTAGAAGAATCGCTCGTCTCACACAAGTGACAAAGTTGTGATATAGGCTAAAGATTCCCTTACCTCCCGCCGCACGACCTCAACTGTTCTCCCACTTGTTCGTACGTCTTAAACAGTGCGTAATGTTTCCGGGATGCTACTGTGCTTGTAGCCCCCTTATAGAAATCTTCTTGGAACTCGTCGATGAGTGAACGGGCATTGGCTTTGCCCCTTGCCTCAGCGGCCGCTTGAGTGGCCGGCCAGTCGACAGTTTCCCATTTACTCGGGGGATTAGACACCGGATTATAAC
Organism: Stylonectria norvegica; assembly: GCA_014621405.1. Lineage (NCBI taxonomy): Eukaryota > Fungi > Ascomycota > Sordariomycetes > Hypocreales > Nectriaceae > Stylonectria > Stylonectria norvegica. Next base: position 22,025 of record JAANBC010000245.1, read on the forward strand.
CCAGGTCCCGTCGCTCGATCACTATATCATGCGGTACTCCAAGGTCTTTCTCAGCAGCTGCGATAAGATAGGGACCGTGATCGCCAGCCCGCGCGACGTCAATATTCGCTACAGATTCTTCAAACTTTTCGAATAGTTCCTGGTTGCTGGCATCTTTGTGAATTGATGCGTCAGTGACCACCTTGGTGACAGCCAGTGTGTATTTGTTAAAGTCGTTGTTTCCGCCCTTCAAAGCCTTGTAGGGTGGGAAATTGTACACAACCGATCTTGGGGGAGTGGTAAACGTCTTATACACATTCTTGGCCGTCCCTTCAATGTCGGGAGTCGTGGTCGTCTGGTCTGGGCCGGACACCAGCTTCGAATTGGGAGCTTCTGTGTTCATCCAGTCTCAGCCACAGTCTACGGGTGAAGATAACTTCGCTGTGGAAGACCTACTCTCTGCCGGCCGTCAATTGGTCAATTATCTCGGCTCTCAGCAACCTTCCTGCACCAACAACGTCTTAACTTTCGGATACTCTCAATCGTCTGTTGTGGGTATATTCGCCGGCGCCGAGGTACATCAGCATGGCGTGGATACTGAGGTCCTCGACAACTTCCTCAAATATGCGGAAGAGAACTCGATCTCGAAGACTTCCATTGTTCAACTGTGCGAGACTGGTGGACGTGGCGCAGACTACAGCATCGGCATAATAGCGAGCAGTGTAAAGAACATGCCCTTGGTTCAGCAGGCCGTCAAGACTTGGGCCGATGGACGCTGCGTTTCCAAATTTGACGGAGACGACAGCTGGATGACAGTCACTCTGCGAGTCCCCAGCAGGAACTCCAACTTCAACGAGACTGCGACATCGAAAGATGGACTTTCGCCTCCCCACCTAGGGTCGAAATCACGACTCGCTGCCCGGGCTGTGTGCAAGACAACCACGGTCAAGGGCGGCGATGGCTGCTGGAACTTGGCCGACAGATGTAAGGTCACTGAAGCAAACCTGAAGAAACACAACACTCGAAAGAACTTTTGTACCACGCTGGTCGCGGGTGAGAAGGTCTGTTGCTCTTCGGGAACTTTGCCCGAAACTATTCCCGCAGGCAACGCAGACGGCACCTGCAAGTCGAGAAGAGTAATAGGCGGTGACGACTGTGGTTCTCTTGCGTCTAAGTGTGGACTCAAGCCGCAGGAGTTCACCAAGGTCAATACGAAAAAGGATCTCTGCTCGACTCTGCAAGTCGGCCAGCCTGTGTGCTACACTCGCGGAAAGCCCCCTAACTTGGTACCGAAGCCTAACGCCGACGGGTCTTGTTCCACATATACCATCCACACAGACGATAACTGCGCAGTTCTTGCTGTCTCTCATGGAATTACTTCTGCGAGGATTGAGGAGCTGAATAAGAAGACCTGGGGTTGGAACGGCTGCAAGCTTCTGTGGGTCGGATCGAAGATCTGCTTAAGCACGGGAACGCCTCCCATGCCTGCTTCTGTGTCAGTAAGTTTGACAACTGGTGGGAGATCTTGGACGGGACTCGACTTCAAAGATCATAAGCTAATAGCGTATCCGGTAGAATGCCATTTGCGGACCGACGGTAAGAAAACCTCATTCATTTCGGGCATATCTAATGGTGCGAGTCTGAGATCGTCTCAACTAACATCCATGGTTTCAGGTCCCTGGTACTAAAAAGCCAGCTGCAGGCACCGACTTGTCCAAACTAAACGCTTGCCCATTGAAGGTTTGCTGCAATATTTGGGGTCAATGTGGCACTACAGAAGAGTTCTGTACTGTGTCCAAGTCAGCGACTGGCGCCCCCGGTACTTCTGCGCCAGGCAAATCTGGATGTATGTACTTGTGTTTCTCTTTCAGCAGTTGGACAACTACGTCCTACTCTCTTACTGCTCTGAGGGAAAACATAACTGACTCGTGATATCAGGCATTGCAAACTGCGGCAGGGACATTATTAAGGGCTCAGCACCATCCAAAAAGATCAACGTCGCCTACTTTGAAGCTTGGAATCATGACCGCAAGTGCTTGACAATGGATGTCGACCAGATCGACACTGAAAAGTATACGCATATCCACTTCGCCTTCGGCACTATCACGTCAGACTACAAAATCGACGTGAGTAAGGTTCAACAACGATTTAACCTTTTTAAGACCATGACTGGGATCAAGAAGATTTTTTCCTTCGGCGGCTGGGATTTCAGTACCAAGCCTGGAACTTTTCAGATTCTTCGAGAGGCTGTCAAGCCGAGAAACCGCGACGTCTTCCAAAAGAACCTCCTAGCCTTTGTCAAGGAGCATAAGCTCGATGGCATTGACCTGGACTGGGAGTATCCAGGGGTGAGTACACCTTCCTCGGTATTGATATCAGCTGAATTGACAGGATACGTACCACCTAGGCACCCGACATTCCTGGTATACCTGCTGGCGACCTCGTCGACGGTATGGACTACTATCAGACGCTAGCTAAGGTAACGTCAAAGCCGCCGTAGGGACTTCCAAGTCGGTGTCCTTTGCGGCCCCGGCTTCCTACCACTATCTGAAATCTTTCCCAATAGAAAAAATGGGCGCCAAGCTTGACTATATTGTCTACATGACCTATGATCTACATGGTCAATGGGATTATAACAACAAATGGACTTCGCCCGGCTGCCCTAATGGTAATTGCCTTAGGTCACATGTTAACGAAACTGAGGTAAGAGATGCCTTATCGATGATTACTAAAGCTGGTGTGCCCTCCAATAAAGTCGTGGTTGGTGTGCCTAGCTATGGACGCTCGTTCAAGATGGCCAAGGCTGGTTGTACTGGCCCAACATGTACATTTACCGGTACCTCTCGTATCTCAAATGCGGCCAAAGGGCGATGCACAAACACAGGAGGTTATATCTCCAACGCCGAGATTTCGGAGATTATTAAAACCGGCAAAGTGACCAAACAGTGGAAAGAAGCAGGATCAAACATCTTAGTCTAGTCTATAACAGCACTGAGTGGGTGGCCTATATGGATGATGACACCAAAGCGTCGCATCAAAAACTTTGGGCGTCCTATAACTTCGCTGGAACAACAGACTGGGCTGTCGATCTACAGCAGTTTATGGAGTATGTGCCTCATTAAAGACGATATGCCAAGATGCTAACTTTCTCCCAGCGGCAGCGGTGGTGATGATTCAGGATACCCTGATGATTACGAACCGTACATCAGCCACGACCTTCACCCGGATTGTATGGGAGCGTACACTACGTTCCAGCAGCTTCAAGATCGCATAAAGACCATACCCGCTCATTGCATGGGGCAATACATTGTTGCTGTTGAGATCGCTGTCATGGAGGCAGCCTTGGATAAATACAAAGATCTGGTGGACGAGGGCTACGACAAGAAGTTCAAGGTTTGGGAAGGATACGTGAGCGCTCAAGTAACTGACCAAATCGACATGTACATGTCCAGTGGTAAGGCGGACACGTACTTTAAGTGCAAGGAGACCAAGCAAGTTATTTGCTGCAGTAGCTGCAGCTTTGCCACCTGTCCTAAGGATTGTGACAGATCCAAGGATTGCGAGGATGGAAGCGGATCGGGATCAGTCGACGTCGAATGCCCAACACTACTTACAGGCAGTGGCGAGTTCATAGCCATTGGTGTAACCATCCCTAATGTCACGTACACGCTAGATGACTCGAAGGGCTTCTGGAAAGACATTGGAGCGCAGTACGGCATCGATCAGAGCTGGGTCACGTTCGGCAGGAGGCATATCAGGAGTAACAACGGCTGTCAATTTGCGGGAGAAGATATCCAGGCATGCATTGACGAGAAGGATGATTGGTGGTACAACTACCCGCTCAGGGGCACAGTCAAGGTGCCAAACCCGAAGGATCTTATTGGCGACTCGTACGATGAGTCCAAAGACCTTCTGAGCCGCCTCAAGATAGTCAAGGACAACACGGGTTTTGACGACCTCATGCAATGGTCTGACGTGCTCGACGCGGGCTCTTTACCTGCGTTGACGATACAAGCCGCCGTCACGAGCATGGACAAGATTGGCGAGGCGGTCAAGGAGATCAAGAAGAAAGAGCGGGAGGGATTCATTGTCAGCTTCGCCACAGGATTGCTCTTTTTCATTCCGGTCGTAGGAGAGGCCGCCGGGGCCGCCGGTCTGACGGCGATGCGATCGATGCTCCTCCTAGCCGGAGTGACGGGCGAGGCAGATCTGACGATTTACGGAATCATCGACGACCCCAAAAACGCATTCATGGCTGTCTTCAGCTACTTAGCTGGCGCCGGCGTCGGAAGAAGCGGGTTCAAGAAAGCTGCCGACTCGAGACGATCGATGACAAGTAGCGACATCGACAAGCTGGGGGTCTTGAAGAAGGACTTGGACCTGATTCAAACTTTGCGTGGTAACTCCTGTAAGCTCTGATAGGGATTTGTAGTATATAATAACTAAGGTAGTAGTTTGCAAGACAAAGGATACCTAAATTAGGGGGCACTCGATTCAATTCCTACTGCTAAATCATAGATACCTTACTTCCCCGACATATGAGAAAAGAGTCACAACTGTGGCACCTCTGTTGAGGGGTATCAGAACACCCTGAAGAAGCTATATACAATAAACAGATTTTCCCATAAATGGAACAGTCTGGATGCAATCATGACATCACGGTAGACGAGTGCCTCGGTTTCGATGTAAATAGTGGGGCACGCCCATTTGCCGACTAATACGATACTGACGTGATGGATAATTATGCTCCCCGTTATGCTGCCTATTGGTATGAAAATGGAATTTCAATCCATTTTACATCACTACTTCTTATAACCTATGTTTATTCTTTCCAAGATATTACCTTGTTCAACCGCAACGATTATAGTGTAACCCGAGTCTACTATGGCATCATACATGAAGTCGTGGATATGTGCCACGCCTGGGTACTTCGCGCAGACCCTCAAACTCGTCGAAGACGCACCTAAGCCATCGAAGGCTCTTCAAGATGGCCAGATCCTCGTGCAAGTCATCAGCGCCAGTCTCAACCCCGCCGACTACAAGGTTCCCGAGCTAGGCATTGCCGGCCGAGCAATCGTGTCGTTCCCCAAGACACCAGGGATGGATCTCAGCGGCCGTGTAGTTGGTGTCTCTGATGGAACCAGCGACGTCAAGACGGGAGACTTGGTCATCGCGAGGCTACAGCCAACCAAACAGGAGGGCTCTTTAGCGCAATTCGTGGTCGTTGATCGAGACGGCTATGCTACGCTCCCTTCCAACTTTGACGTAGACCAAGCTGCGGGTGCACCCACAGCTGCATTGACGGCGTATCAGACCATCGCGCCATATGTTAAGCCCGGCGACAAGGTCTTCATCAATGGCGGTTCGGGGGGCGTGGGTACGTTTGGGATTCAGATCGCCAAAGCCATGGGTTGCCATGTCACAGCGTCGTGCTCAACGGAGAAAGCTTCCCTGTGCAAGGACCTCGGCGCAGACGAAATCATCAACTATAAAACCACCAACGTCACAGCAGAGTTGAAGCAGCGCGGCCCAATCTACAGCCTAGTGGTGGACAACATGGGCAATGCGCCTCCGGATTTATACTCGCAAGTCCACCACTTTACCGTCCCCGGGAGCAAGTACGTCTTCGTTGGCGGCGCTGTCTCGTTCAGCAGCGCAATCAACCTCGCGCGGAGTCTATTGCTTCCGGGATTCCTCGGCGGAGGACAGCGCAAATTCGTGCCGTTCATTTGCAGTAACGATCGTGCGAACTTGCAACAGATCGCGCAGTGGATGGTGGAGGGACAGGTGAAGACGATTGTGGACTCGGTATTTGAGTTTGAGCAGACGCGCGAGGCTTTTGAGAAATTGAAGAAGGGCTCCAGTGCGGGAAAGGTGGTTGTGAGGGTTGCGGCAAGGGACGAGAACACACAGTTGTGAGGGTAATGTTTATCAAGGCTGCGCAGAGTAGGGTACAAGTGGGAAGTCTCATTGGCAATGTAACCGAACGGTAAACGCTCGCAATTTATCACATTTACTTCGTAAAACATCCCAACCCATGTTTGAAATGCTTTAACCTTCATTAATCACTCAGAAGCTCCGCATCAATGAATTAGGAACATGGGCGGGAGATATGCTGGGTCATGTCATGGCCAGCCATCTCAACGAAGAACAGGATCGAATTTTGACCTTACTCTCTTGCATCTACTTATTGGAGTTCAACTCTGGAATGATGAAACGACAACTGATTGAGTATGCCAACGAAAGTGTTTCAGACATCGCATTATGGGTGGACACATGGGAGTTGTCCATGTACATTTACCTTAGGCTTGAGAACAAGCATCTCTGAACTTTAGGGTGAATAGAAAGAGCTCTAGGTCTTTGGATGCGACTGAAAAGATTCCCATTATTGTTAAAATTTGCAACAGCCATTCGTGAGCGAGTAGCTGCTACTGGCAATGGCAATGGCAGCGCGCAATCACGATTCACCAAGCGTATTTGATTCACGTTTGAAAGTCTATGAGCAAAGATTGTTCTCCCCAACATCATCGTCACTATCACCGTCAACGCGTTTGCACGCAATCTTCCAAACCGAATTTCAGGATATTACTAGTCTCTTGCACGCATCCCGTCAACACTCCGGACATCCATATCTAATCAAATCATTCGAATAGAGCGCCGGCAACGTCAGCCAAACGAACTCTTTGAAATTAAATGGCGGCCGAGGGATTCTTCCGCTGTCTATTCGGCGAAAAAGACCTCGTGTGTATTTAGCGGCCCGCTATTCTTGGTAATATGTTGACATTCGGACTAAGATCGAGCCAAAGTCATGATTCGGACCGTAGCCGAGTCGGTCACGGTGGTCGAAACACCTGTCGGCAAAGGAAGTACCTTCTACCTCTGTCAGCGTTAGTAGCACACGTATGGCTTAGAATCTCTTCAAGTCTGCCTAAAACGAAGATCCTTACCTAGGAGGGCTCATCGAGGAAGGTGTTTCTAGCTATAATGACAGGGTCGATAACACAGCCGAACGATTCATCAACGACTATAGCAACAAGCACCCCGTTCCCAACGATGATCTCGAGATGGTAAGTTTCCAGCGGCGACTGTGCGTGTGGGCAGAGGATAGAGAAAACGAGCCACTATCCAAGGATGCCTGGCTTAAGCCTGAGCTTTCTTGGCATGCGATGACCTGCGGCTTCGAACAAAATCTTTTTCACTCAAATCAGTATGAGTTCATGGCTGTTATCTTTACTCGCTGGCTCTTTCATTATGGCACGCGTGGCACAAAACATCTGCAAGTCTGCCGAGAACGACGATCCATGGTACCTAGGAGAATGTTATGTAGGTGGTAGAAAACACCAGATGAGCCCTCCCGCACCGCGTAACGGTCGTTAGGTTTTCAAAATTAGGCATATTTGTCCTAATGTAAGTTAGGCATTTGTCCTAAGTTTTCAACTAGGATGTTGATTTAGAGATTCTATTATGATCGTCTTGCACATGTCTTATCCCAGGCAAGGACAACTCCCCACCATTTGATCTGTGGATCTACCTCACGTTCCTTCACGTTTCAAGCATCGGATTACCCATGTCGCTATTCCAGTCCGTATTAGAAGTAACATTGCAAAGAGACACCTAAGATTCGCTGGGGGAACATTCTCGTCAAGACACTTCGTGAGTACGCTTCGAAACCCCCTGATATAGATGCAAGGATTTAAACCGAATCGTGTATAGCACGCTAGGGAGGGTATACTGTTATCCGGCACCATAAAAATCAACTAACATCGGACAGGAATCAAGCTTGCACTACACTTTCAGTCGACAACTCGACATCGTACCAAATCGTGTAAACAATCACGTTGGGGGGGGGGGGGTTATCCTCATGTCTAGCAACATGAGAAGCAAGCTAAGGTTAAGAATGAGTCAAGGTTGCACTAGGGCATTAGTCGAAAACAAGGGCGACGACGAGGAGAGTGGCGTCGGCATGGAGGGTGACGGCGTGGAGTGTGGTAGCGTGGGGACTGGGGAGTGACAGTCAGGACCTTGCGGCGAACCCCAAAGCAAACCCGCAATCCAAGTTTTGGGATTTATAAGGATGTAAGTTTGGGTTTAGGTATACTAAAGTTTCCCCTCGTCATTTTAATAACTCAAGGATCTCTAGACATATCGAGATTCGTAAGACGCTATATCTCAAAAGCCACTACTGCCGTCACTCAAGCCTGTTAATAGCAGCCGAGGGCTCGTCCTTGTCGGACCCATCTTAGCTTAGAACCTCTCAGGATCAATAGGGTAAAACCAAAATCTCCTTGTCGCAATTTCAGCAGCCTCGGGACTATCAGAGCCTGGGTTTGAAATAAGGCCATCTAGCACCGGCTAAAGGGGGGGAAACGGCGACGATCAGGATATGTCCACGCCGGGATTTAAAAGCAGCTAGTCATGCTTGGTAATTCAACTCTATAACCTCTCACAAATTTAGATCTACATCTTCCCCGTTTTTTTTTTATGTTACATTCAAGGGTGTCCGATTTGTCAATTTTCACTGAAGAACGTTAACAGAACGGAACGGACGAGGGAAAAGAGCAAAGAGTGCCTCGTTTGCGTTTTAGGCGCCACAGTCCACCTAGCTCAAGCGGATAAGCAGCAGCTGTTCAGCTATGACTTCGCTCCATGGTAAACCATGAACGCCTGTTCGCTTTACTGTATTGCATTGAGCAGGCGAGGGCATTTTACTAGTTGATTTTGGAGGGATACAACCGCCAGAATAACAGTCCTTATTCATCGAAAGCATGATCGTTTCCCCTATCCTATGACTGCATATCGCTATCTGGAAGGTACAGTAGTATACACGTCAAGCCGGCCGACTTCCTAAGCAATCCAATTTGATGTCTGCAAGAACGTTACATGTAATCGGCAAATTATCAAAGACCTCATCATACTTTTCCACATGACGGCCACGTATTAACAATATAGCTCATCATAGGTCTGCCCAGATACACCTTCCAATCCACCAAGTTTTGGTGGTTTGAAACTTGTCCCGATCGGCTTTCTCATATCACGCTTGACGAGGAGAATCACTGGGTTGAGAATCAAGAGAATGAGGTCATCCAGGCAAGCCTTTACGGAGTCGAGCCCACTTGAAATTGGTTTATAAGACGAGGTACGCGGTTAAGCTAAGCTCCTGGAGGGTAGAGTCTAGATATTTCAGTCCTATGTCACATCACGCAATAAATCATGTCTTCCTTTCTGAACAAGGCCCAAAATTGCCGCTGCGCGCTACCTAATGAGAGGACCTGGAATCTTGTCGAACTGGTTGAAGCCTTCCTGGAGGATTCGACTATGTCGTTTCCACAGTTCAAGAATCCAAAGACATGGGACGCGTTGGTCTATCGCTATGCAGTGTAAAATCTATCAATCTAAACGCTAACGCTACGTCTGTTACCATTGGAAGCTTTCTTCAAAGTACTCTATCCGAGTCGCGCCCTGTGCGAGCAAGTCAACCACGGTCCTCCTAGCATCGTCTGCCATCTGGCCGGGCCCGCATGCGACTACGGCCGTGAACCCCTTATCTGCCTTTGCTCTGGCAGACATAATCGCGGAACGAGCATCTATACGACCGGATCGGACCGTCACCTGCGCTGGCCAATCGTTTAGATCATCCCGAGTGTGCGAAGTGAGATGCAGTTCGATTGTTAGATTTGAAGAGCCCAGTGCCTCGCCAATGTCGTTTCGGAGGACTTCAAGAGCAAAGGCGGGCTCGCGCACAGCCCAATGTATGCGCACAGCTCTTGGTGACGACGTCCCTGTAAGAGATCGTAGGTATGAAAGCGGAACGACGATCCCACTCCCGCCTACAACAAACGTAACATTGTCGTACAAGTGGAAGGGCTGGGTGTGACCGTAAGGCCCATCCACGAGTACTCGAACGGGTACTTTTCTAGGCCAAGAAGCAGCGGCCGTTTCTCGAAGACGCGATGTGAAGCCGTCGTATGGTCGGATGAGAAACGTCATTGAAGACGGATCAATGTCTGAATCGTCTCCTGTAGGGTCTGAGTTCGCACCGCTCTCATACGGCTCCAAGAGTGGAACCTGCTCTCCAAAAGCTTTTGTAGATGGTCGATTGCAGTCCAGAACCGACGCAACAGTGAATGGGTGACTTTCCCAAAAACGCGGGCCACCTAGTACATGCAAGTAATAATATGTTCCGGGCGCTGGACGGTACAAACTTGAGGCCCAGGGTATGTTCAGGCGGATAATGTTTGAAGAGGGGCTGTATGTAGCGGTGCCCCAAGTATTCCAGAACTTTGAGTTGAACGCAAGGACTCGAAGTACTCGAACGGCTCGGTCAGAAATCCAGATTAAGGCAGGTATCCAGAAAAGTAAATCGTATTCGCCTTCAAAGATTGAGACGTGGCTGTCGAGTTTTAGCAGGTGTACCTGCAAAGGGTCTGCAGATTAACGAATATTATCACTTACCCAAGCATGGCCACGAGGATGATGATTGACATGACGATATGGATTATCAAGAATGTCTCGTAGTGATGACGCCGAATCCAGTAGCATGAGAGGCCCATGAGAAGAGCCATGAATATCGTCGCCTTGTAATGCGGTCAGCACATCACGACGCCAGAAGGCAACGAAGGAAATACCTACCAGCTCGCCTGCCCACCAGAACATCAGAGTCCACCAGTACGCAAAGTATTCCCAGCCACCCTCTGTAAAAGAGTCAATACCAGAGCGAGGCTTGAAAAGGGTTCACCCACCTCTCAGAATTAAGATAGTGTAACCGACAGAATGAATGATAGCCTGAACTGTGGCGATGCGAGCGACCCATCGATGGAAATTGCTGTATGTTCCAAAATCCCATCCTGTCAACCACATGAGCAAGTTGTTGCGCATGCCGAACAACCATATCATAGGAAAGTTTGCAAACGAGATAATGCCGGTACGGTCAGACACGTATCGAAGTATCTGCCCCGTAATCCCTTCGAAGCTACAACGGAACGATCAGTTCTTCCCAAAAATTCAAGTCAGGTGTCTCGAATACTCACTATAAGTTATGTTTCACGATCCGATATCCATGGATACTAAACACAACGTTGATGGTAAGAAATGCAAAGATCGTAAGGCTTTGCAACCTTGGTGGAACAGTACCCCATCCAACCTTTTGAGCGCATCGGTATCCAAACGTAGCCGGGACTGTAATGCTGCTACTTAGCCAGGTATAAAAGTCCCAGACTTTTCGCAGAGGCTTCAATGATTGATGCGGCACTATCTGCAGATTGGATATGACCGAGGTTAGGCGACTGCCGACTCCTATGGCGACCACAATGGCCCAGAAGACAATCATGGCAGCGCTTGTCATGGTTTAGCTAATGTAACAAGATTCCAGGTACAGTATTTTCATACCCGTAGTTGAAGTGATAACGATTCACGTAGGACACGCTGTCCTGGATGAGAATATCTCTGTAAGTCGTATGCGAGGGGTTCCCAAAGACAGGAGCGAGCACGTACAAGAGTGTCAAACCAGGCACCAAAGAATTCCACAGAGGGCAGCACAACCTCGAAAAAGGTATACGACTTATTTGTGTCCTCTTGTTCCACACGACGTATTTTCCCAATATCCTCCGAACTATAGTTGGCGATAAGATCGAATGGAGGAATGGCGGAGTCTGTAGATTCCTGGCATGTCTTATTGAGCGGCCCAAGTCCAATTACCCGAGCTTCTGGACTGCAATAGGTCTCGAGACACAGATACAGCGAGGCCATTGCCTTTAAGCTATGGCATGTTTTGTTAAGACCGGTTTGGTTCCAGCGCATATCATCGAAATGCACCTGATGGAGGGCATTTTGACAGGCCTCGAAACATATTTCAGCTGACGAGTCACCCTCTGCCACGGCTGAAGGTGCCCATAGCGCAATGAGCGAGAATAAAAGCCTAAAAGAGATCGCGAACCTCATGGCCGCTGGGCTGTGGGTTAGGTATGAAGGGTTCGAGATAGAATCTGAGGTTTTTTATCAGATCATCTGATAAACCATTTCTAGGGGTTATCCGGTGTCGGCGAGGAGCTAAATCACGTGTGCTAGCTCGTAATGTGGATTGCTGGCTTCCCATGCTAAGATCGATCCATTCCTGTCTTGGCGTTGCGCTATCAAATTGAAAGAATATGCTTAAATTCTGGTAAGAAGCTGGAGACTACCGGGTTTTATCCTCTTTGAAATTTGATTTTCTCAACCTAGACTGTATATGTTTTGTCTTTGGCTGTCACGCTTTGTGGACGTGATGCGCAGCAATGAAGCATTACCACATAATTGATTCTTGTGATGCTAATCGAGCATAAATCGTGTTACATAAATAAACCTGGATCATCCTTCTTCGTTTGAACTGCTATGTCGCTGATTACATTAGGATGTCCATTTAGGAAATCTCTTTCTCCGAATTGGAATTGCGTATAGTATGATTCAAATTGAATCTACTTTCAACATCATGTGCAGATCTAATCTAGGAGTACTGAGTATACGAGCAGCCCACAGGCTTCTTGACCTCGACCGCACGGGCAGGTAGCTTCAGACATCCTTTGTTGCCGCCAGGTTGATCGACGCCCGCTGAAACCCACACGCTCCAAGCTCCATCAATGCTATTCGGGCATGCGATAAACTCTGCGCCCTTAAGATTCAGGTTGTTCTCCTTATCCAGGGCCCATCCTGTAAGTTCTCCGTTGCGAGGCGGCGGCTGAGCTCCGGTGATATAACCCAGTTTTCCTTGACCTGCAAGATGAATGAGTTAGTGTCTATTTATAGATATCTCGATTTCGCAATGCAGCAAGCCACATACCCATGCCGGAACGGTCTGCATAGACCTGTTGTGGCGTAGCGCTCGTGGAATATAGGAACAGCCCGCCGTCTTTTAGGTAAAAGGTGGCTGTGCCGTCTGTTTTGCCGACATCACAAGAGGCGTTCTGTTTGGGCAGCAGAAAGAAAATGCTGTTCAGAGCAGCATTGAACTTGGGGAAATGCATGTTGCTATCAGAGTGAAGTGCCATGAGGCGAAACTCCGATGGCACTGCAATTTGGGTGGGTTTCTCGTATGATGCATCTGATGCTGGTTGAGGAAGAGCAAAGGCCAGGGCAGCACCGAATAGAGGCGCAAAGAGAAAGTTTTTGAGCAGCATCTTGTAGTAGTCAGAGGTTGCAGAATTGTGTATACGTGCCGTATTGGGAGTGGTTGAGTTGAGAGGTAGACTCAAGATTTCAAGATGGCTAGAATCTAAGGATTTTCATCTCAACCACAGCTTTATACTTCTATTAAGACGTGTGACGTTTCACAATGCCGGTGAGGATTATGTCGTACAGTCGTGGTGGTGGATTCTCCTGACATCATGCTCGACAGAATTGGGGCGTTATGGGGCAATACGAGGATTCCCCTTCAAGGGTCTTGGCGGAAAAAGGGGCGAACGTTGATACCCAATGATCTGGCACTTATTTTCGTATAACTCTAGAATGCCGACAGAGATCTTCGTAGAACCGTGAGATCAGCTAAAAGATGAACTCGTCGTCCCATCAGTGCATGAGTGTCTCAGTGAGGCTGGTGTGTCCTTGCTTTCTGATGTCTGTAAATAGCCGACCCCGGCATGATGCATCATGGATCCACTGCATGATACGGCGCAGGATTCTGTCGGATCGTCACCATTCGTGTGCGACTGGAGAACTTTGGTCTTTTCGTTATTTTGTTTACTAAAACCCCTAGTAGCAGGTCTTCTCTTTCACAGCTTTGCCTGCTCCTTCTGTGTCAACACCCGAACTGCCGGCCCAGCAGGGCTCCCGTCCCCACTCATTACTCCCGAACTGCCGAGATTCGAAGGTCGGATGGCCCACTTCTCTCGGAGACTCCGCGCCGCCTTGCCCTGAAAACAGTCGGCAACGTGCCGTCCGATGATGGGAAGGAATTTAAACGCGCTGAATATGAGATTAGCGGCTCTCTCTTAGGAAAAAGAGTAAAACACCTCAAAGAAGCCATTAAATGAGCTCTTCTTCAAGGGGACACTTACTGGCCGGATCCGCCGGTAGCAAAGAACAGTCCTTCTATCTCCGGATGGTGATCCACCACAAAATCACCGGCTGGAGTATCTGTATACCAACAAAGCCTAAGTTTCACCCAATCTCGATCGCCAAATTCGGGGAAGAACTTCCTCGCCCCCTCTCGTAGTGCCTGCTCGGCGTCTGATGGCAAATAGCCCGAGGTCGCATTGTTACCGTCAAGTCTGGGTGCAGACACCACGCGACCCCCATCAGTTGTGATCTGCGTTGTAAACCCGAATCCGTGTCGTGCGAGCTTGAGTTGGTGTGTATCTGGTGTGGGTGGAAAGCAGAATACGCCCGTGTTCGTATCGATCATGACAGGCATTTTGCTTAATCGACGGGCCTCCTCTGCACTCAGCTGAATGAATCCAACAGGCTGGCCGACTGAGAGCAAGTTATGGGTCATGCCGGGCATGAGAGTATTAGTCCAGGCGCCTGTTGCAAGGACAACAGAGGCAGCGGAGAGAGATGTGCCTGCAGCAGTTTGAACGCCAGTCACTCTACTCCCCGAGCGATTGAGAGAAAGGACGGTGCCATGTGCTCCGGTGACGAAAGATACTCCAACAAGACTGCACCTGGCAGCGAGACCTCGAATGGCTTCTGTCGCGTTAGCCCATCCACCGATGGTGTTACGCAGCACTGACGTCTCCTTTAGATCAGCCTGCACGCCTGGATATAGACGCTTAATCTTGGCTTCAGATTCGTTGGCGTCGAATATCTCCATGGGCTGCTTGGCTTTCTGTCGCTCGCGCATAGCTCGGTATTTTGCCACATAAGAGTTGTCATCGCTGCCACGAGCCAACATGAGAAACCCCGATTCGTGATACTGGGACGCCCAATCCGGGGTGCGCCACTCAGCGAGTGCGTCGACTGCGAGAGATGCGTAAAGAGGATCTGCATATTCCGAGCGAATAATTCGAGAAACATCGACGCTGCTGCCATCTGGTACTGGTGGCATGTAGCGATCGAGCACGGTCACTTTGGTATAGCCTCTTACGGCAGCGAGCTCATAAGCGAGGCTCAGGCCGAACACGCCGGCGCCAACGATGATGACCGGCTCATCTTGGGGGTTATTCTGACCCTTCTGGGTAGTAGACATTGCAAGGTTTTCTAAACAAGACAAAGAACAAGAGGTATTGCTATGAGGAATACCTTGATGCATGGCCATAATGCAAGGCGTAGACCTTAAATAGCCAAGGGTCAGTCATGTCGCAAGGCAGTTGAGTGTGAAGAATGCAGCCCACCATCAGGCATATGAAACGGGGTGATGAAATAAAATAGACAGTTTCGCCAATTCAATGGGCTTCAACTCGGGCCAACCTTTATGTCATCTCTCTATATTTTACCCATACTTCTTCTGAACCTTTCCAACCCTTGTGGGGACGGAAATGACGAAGTTCGTTTTGGTCATGTCACGGCATGAATGCATGCAGGTCAGCGTTCTGATGGACCAAAGATCGGAGCCATGATCCATCGACCAGGCTCCCCTGAAGACGCGAACATTGAATCGGGTTAGATAGACTGTAGTTGTGACTATACTTTTAGCGGGCACGGATATTGAGTCAATATCCGTCCCCACAGCCGGATTTTGTCCTTCGTTCTTGGCATTCTCCGTGTTCCTCCCGAGTCACAAGCCGAATGCCAAACCCAAGCGCATTGCAGTCCGCCCAATATGAGTGAGAGCTCTATGTTCATTGAGGCTCGTGTAAGGTTATCTTGCGAGCAGTGTCGGTGGGTGACTTCTGTACAACATGACATGCATACGTTCAAGACGAGAGACTGACCACCCTTTGAATGTTCAAATAGCCGAAAGAAGACGAAATGCCCTGCAGAAAAGCCAACTTGCTCATTCTGCCGTCGTTTGAATCAGTCTTGTACTTACCTACCACGATTTCGATCCTCTGAAAGTGAGAAAGGAGGAAGGGTGTCCAAACCGCATTCGTGAGTGTCCCTTTTCAAGTTCGCACTTCACAATACTTCGTAGTCGATGAGGTTATAGAATGTCAATTAACAATGTTCTGTTATCTAGTAAGAGTTCCAAGCAGCGAGTCAATGATTTTCAAGCACAAGTCAGCCAGTTGCGCGAAATTGTAGAGTAAGTTAGACTGCAAATGGGGTGTAGGCTTCGTCAGGCATTGAAGGCACACTGACGATTGTAGCTCGCTGGCTACCCAGAAGAATAGACGCTCTGGGAACTTCGAATCTCCTACAATCAATCCCGACGGGGAGTCTCACGCAGACATCCGCCGTGTTCAGCTGCCGATATCTATTGTGAAAGGCCCTGTTCAAACGTTAACTTGGTGAGCCAGTGCACAAGCAAGTTTCAGATGTAAATCATTGACAAACAGCTGTATCAGGCCATCTACAAGCCATGAGCTACCAAAAGAGGTCCTTGACCATTTTGTCGAGATCTATCGGAGCCACATTTATTTTCAACCGCTTCCACTATTCGAACCTGAAGAACTTCGAGTTTCTCTCGATCCCGCCCCCGATTTCCTTCGCCAGAGCTTTCTAGCTATCGCTCTAAACTTTTGCGATCATTATTTCTACTGTGGCGAGGGGAAAAAGGCAGCCGAATGTTACATGAGTTCAGCCCGGAAGACGGTTATGGCAATGGCTGCTGAATCCGTCACGTCACTCGAACTCGAAGTACTGCAGTCTTTATGCCTGTTAGCTTTATATGATATCTTAGGTATCCTGACCCATCGATTCGAGGACTCTATTGTTTGAATCATGTCTAACCCCTCTGATCTAGGTGGCAACCTCTCCAGAGCATGGATGACGATCGGAACTGCGGCTCGAGTACAGGCCTTACAGCTCGTGCGGTCCCGCGGGTCTCAGAATAGCCGACTTGGTTCAGAATCAGATGCTAGCAGAAGATGCTTCTGGAGCATCCTGATGCTAGAGAAAATCCTCTCCCCCCAATTCGTGCTTCTTTCTCAGAGCTTGGATCCGCCGGAATATCCCCAGAGCGCGCTTCGCCCACCACCAGTTGTTCCTGGTGGTGTAATAAAACAGCATTTACCCGACCTCTCAGATGCGCCCGAGGTGAACAACAAGAGTTGCGGCATAAATGCCTGCTGTCTGCAAGTGATCTCTGTTTGGGGGGACACTGTATCATATTTGCAAGGCCTAAAGTGTGGCAGGCTTGACATCCCATGGCAACCATCTTCTAGACATGCTCAAATCACGCTCAGCCTACACGAAATCGAAACGAGCCTTTCTCATGAGGATCTGCTTCGCAATGTTTCGTTTCCAGATCGATCCCTCACTGAACTCTTGGCGCATCAAGAATACTGGAGACCATGGGTCCTGATGCAAATCGCGGTCCATGCAGTACAGACGATTCTCAACAATCCCTTCGTACATCTTGTTGCTCTACGAAGGGCAAAAGGAGGCGTCCCTCAACCTTGGTCGTTTCTACAGCACACAGTAGACCAAGCGTTGTATCACTCGGCGTGGGTGGCTCGCTTGGTGCAGATATGCGAGGACTTATCTTTCGAGATTCGTGACCCATTGATCGGACAGCTCGTTGCAGCCACCGCCACTGTACAATGGATGTTTCAGTTCACGCGAGATGCCGCAGTTTCTCAAAAGTCAAGGGAGAATTTTGCCAGCTGTGAAAGACTTTCGAGTCGCCTTTCGAAGAAGTGGCCTCATCTGGCACGCAAGGTAGGCTTTCTAGGTGCGATACTATGAGGTATCACGAGTTGACAGAGTTCCCAGCTTCACGTACTGCAGTCTCTCACCGGCAACTCGAACCGTTTAGACACGAACGCCAATGACACTACTATAATGATTCAACCGGAAAAGCTATGGGAGCTTCTTGGACCTAGCATGTGTGAGACAATATCTCCCAAATCAAGTGGCCTCGATGTAGAAAACTGTTCGCCAAGTACTACGCTTCAAGTTACATCTCAATTCGTGCACCCCCTCGACGACGACCGGCCTCATCAAGAAGACGAAGATGGCGCTCCAGGAGCATACTTCGGTATGCTCGGCGAGGGCTACGAACAGTTATCCTTAGATGAGTTCTTTGCCGGGTCAGGCACCTCGGACTTTTCTTGGCTCCCGTTGTAAACATCACCAAAGTTATTCAACGAATGAAATGAGCATTCTCAGTTACCAGACTCCTTCCTGTCTCCTGCCCTGCTTTTTCCTGCTTCGTGATTCCTTTCCACGTCCTCCTTTATATCGATGGTTTCTGCTTCGCATCAGTATCCTTAGCCGCCTACTGTGTAGATACCTGCCTCTGTTCGATCAATATCTCATTTTTGAACAGGAGTCTGACTGCCTGTGAGATCTTAAGACGCAACTACCGTTTACAGTTCACTGCCAAATCTTCTATTTTACCAAGGGAAAAGCGTAGGCCACACGGATGCTATTGATGTACCTAACAATAGAAAGGCTTCCACCGGGTTCTATCAGTGATTCACGTCCTTTCAAACGGTTCGTTTGCGAGTGCCTCAGGTATGAGGTTTCTTACTTGTTTTCTGTTCGCTTTCCTTTCCTTTTCGTTCTATTTCTCTTTTTTTCTTCCTCATTCACAAGCTCTTTTTCACATTTTCTTGATCTCATCCACAGCCTCTGCCTCCGTCACCATGCCAAAACGCATCAAGGTCGAAGATGAGCCAGAGTCCCATAATGGTGGTCGAGCGCTGAACGATGGCATCAGTGTCAAAGAGGATCCAGAGGGTCATCATGCTGATCAAGAGCAAAACGACGAGTTTGAGTCCCTCAATAGAGGCGATATCAAGCGCAAGGTGGAGGACGACCTCTGCTTTCCGACGTCAAAAAGGATGAGACATTCTGGAGAGCTCCTTGGAACCGCCCTTTCCAAGTCCAAGTTCTCCAATATGTCGACCTATCTCTCTATTTGGCACAACAAAGTCTTGCACATGGCCGTGGTGGGTAAACTAATCAACCCCCAACACTTTGATGTTGCGTCCACTGGTCAGGTTGTACTCTCCCCACTTGGAATGGCTAGGGTAAAACTCACATTGAAGCACGACAATGAGTCTTCCATGGTCGAAGAGTGGAACGCTACTCAATTGTCGCAAGCCGTGCCTCGAATCGAATCCGTTATGAACAAAGGCAATTTTTTCCAACGAGGTCACGCATCACTTACTCCCCTCAAGATGAGGCTGCAGAGCCAAAAAGGACTCACCCTCGGAAATCTCCATGAAGACATGCTGGAGGTCAAACGGCAGACATCGGCCCCTCTCAAGAAACTTGCAGAGACAGCGGAAATGCTTTCTCGTTCTCGCGACGACCTTTTTGGAGACTTGACTCGTTTTGAGTTGAGGTCGCAGATGCAAGACCTATTTGGATCCTACGACGACAGGGCATTGTCTATGAACATGCAGCTGGTGCTGATGGACCCTCTTGCAAGCCGTGACCGCAAGCAAGTGGACATTTTCCAGCTCATCGAAACGAGAGTCAAGACGTACGACAATTTGTTTTCCACTATCGAGAACATTGTCGAAGAGTCACGCGTTCCGGGACATTACTTCTCCCCAGCCGGCGAAGAAAGTGTCAAATTGGAACATTGAGATTCGCAATGGCCCAAGCAGTCAACCAACCGAGTCGGGAGGTGGTGTCTTCTACAATTCAAGGAGTTGGTGTGACTGCTTTTAAGCAACCCAACTTCCTCATTAAGGGGTGTTTTTTTTTTTTCTCCTTTGGGCAATTTGGTGCGACTGCTTCTAAGCAACCCAACTCTTTAGGTATTCAGGGGGGGTCTGCGGTTTGTCTTTGGTAGTTATCCATAATGGCAGCAAGTGCCCAGTCTCACTTGGGAGAGCCCGAATTGATCTTGCAACGTTTTACAATATCACTTCCATTGAACTCCTCCTTGAATGGGCCTCGTTACTTTCTGAAACATTATTTTGGTAATAATATGCGCCGCGCTGAACACCTCTTAATGTGCTGGTGCTGTCGTCCTACAACAGTAGAATCATCCGCCGCAACACATAAACTCAGTCACTCAAAATGTTTCAATTATCATAAAAGTTTGCAATCCATTAAGTTATCACCTAATGTAGATCTCGCCGAGAATCACCAATCTGCCCAAACATCCATGCTACCTTCTGTTCGCTACTTCACCACTTTCTACACATTATCTGGTCATGTACAGCTTCGCTGCTTCTGGTCGAGACCGCGCCCAATTGTCGCGCCTTTGCCGCCCGTTCTCCTTCCCTTTTTTGCCTCATCGCCGCCCCTTCTCCGCCTCTTCCGCGCCTTCGCCGCTTTTTCGCCGATTCTACACCGGCGAGCTCAATTTGAGACTAGTGTACTATGGAAGGTATCTCGCAAGTGTTGAAAATATGGGCGGAGGGACAGTAAGGAGAGATTGTGGGGCGTCACCTACTTCGGTATACAATCAATACGATCAGACTCTGTCATTACTATCGCTCGTTGCACCCTCTACGACGGCAACAGTTTTGGCAATGCTGGAAAAGACCCATGATGATCACCGGGGTGCCTACGAACTTGGGGGAAAATCATATGGGTCAAGCTGCGTCAGGAGACCCCAGCAACTCGCAACACTTCCAGTCAGCACAGCTGTACGGTTTCACTCCGGGTTCATCAAGAGCCTACTTATTTTGCTAGGAAGAATTACATGATTTGTTGCTAAGGTTATGTCTAGGGGGCCATCAGGGAAGAAGGTCCTTTCAAACGAGAGCGTCCGACACTGCTTTCCTTGAAATCAAACGACAAGCGAACACGCCTTTCAACTTTTATGTCTCAGATTTCGTCCACGATTCTAATGATTACGATACTTTCACGACATAGTGTTCGAGTTGACGGCTAACAATTTCCTTCATCTAGACGCAAGAACCACTCCTCAGACGACCTAAAGTCCGACTTGAACTAAAGTCTAACCCCTGGGATAAACAATCTAAAGTCTAAATCATTACCTTAAGAACCACTTTCCCGATCTTTGCGTCCAACAGTTAGCAGCTGCGAGGGCTATTGTCACCTCTTAAAGTCGGCAAGATCACCCAACACCCTGAGGTATTCGGACGATTGGAGACTTTCCCGTCCTTTCTTCCTGGCATCATCCTCGCCGTTCCTCGTTACTCGAAAGGGATGTCCCGAGATTCGGCCAATGTTCAGAAACATCCCCTACATGGGCACCTACCTTCGGTGATTGCTATCTTACCTTAGCGAGACCGATTTTGTGTTGAACAAACTGACCGTAGCTAGATGATGTCGAATACAGTGTACCGTTTCCTGCTTCGTTACGATAGCAAGAGCCGACATCGAAGGAACGAAAAGCGACGTCGCTATGAACAGCCCCAGAACATATGCTCTCGTTAGGTTCTTGAGGGTATTGCCGATTGAGATTCCCAACTTTTACATGCATTCGCTCAACCAAGCATGGCCTCTAGTATAAGGGGTTAATGGTGGTATGGTGTACGCAACTCGTTGCGCGAACCCTCAATGCGCGAGACCCAAGCACGGTCAGTCGTTTGAGAACAGTCTCTCACCAGGGTATATCGGCACTACCCAACTATCTGGCATCGATGGATCTCTTTCAAAGGATGTTGTCAGGGATGTGCCTTGTATGCAAAAAAAAAATCACGGCTCCCTGCGCACACAAGAGGGTTACAGAAACGGTTTCCGGCCGCGAGAACTTGGCGACAAATGCCAAGCAATCAATTAGGTCTGGCTGGCAAGTGAAAATGTCCGTCGATGGAGAAACAAGTCGTATGGAGTTGGCATCCTGGAAGACGTGAATTTATTTGGGTTCACAAACGACATTCGATGCAAGCGTTGTCATGAATATGCAAGAGACTTTCGCGTGGAATGGACTGCTTCTCTTAGCCAGCACAGTGGCAATGAGCCCTTGCAGTGCGATATCTGCCAAGAAGTCGCCAATCAGCCTCATGTCTGGGAATGCGACGATGGCGATCAAGATGTCTGCTTCAGATGCAGCACACGGCTCTGTTGCTATGGAATCGAAGGCCCAAGTTCCGGGAAACCGGCCGAAGGCATCCCGGCCGGAGCGATTTCCGAATCCCCCTCTCGCGGCACGTCTATGAAATACAAGGCGATGTCTTTCCATGTGGAAGATACCAAAGCCGCTATTCTGAAGTGCCTCATCTGCGACTGGGGCTACTCGGTGTTCAAAAAAGAGATGCCCTTCGGCCTCAACCACAACATTACCCAAGCAGAGCTCGATTGTGCGGGCCAAATACCACACCACAGATATAACACGACTCAGTGCTTCGACTGCGGTACATATGCCACTTACGCAGAATGGACTTACGTCCCAGGCAAGGGGTATCGATGCGCAATGTGCAGCCCTCGACGTTGTTCCAATGACGCGTGCAAGCTTCATCAATTATTTGCTGCACGATCCCGAACTTACCAACCCGAACTTACCACCCCGTAACATTACATCCTTTACATAATCCCTACAATAATTCCTAAGGTATCCTTCCTAAAAATGACTCCTAAGCTAAAACCAACCTAAAGCCTGGAGTGGAGGTTGAGATGGAGCTGCGTTAGGCGACCCAAAGGCCGAATTCCTCAGTTAAGAAAAAGCACCTGGGCATTAGCAATCCGGGAGAAATACAAAGCAGAGACAGCGCGATGATCAAAACGTTTCAACTCAGCCACGTTACAACTGAGCACAACCATGCCATCAACAGCCTCGATAAGATGCCTCCTAAGAAATAAACAAGGGCCCTCTCAGAGATAGCGGTGGCAAGAGGCTACAAAGATCAGTCGAGTGATAGCCTTAGACCTGCCACTTCTATGTGCATAGTTTGGCCCGCGTCCTCAGATCCTCAAGAGTAATCAAGGTAGTACTGCATGCTACTGTTTTCCTCGGATCTGACGTGTGACTTGGTGGCTCATCCAACAAGATCCCAGCTGGGCGGGTGTTGTTATCTCCCTCGAGACGCTATTTCCTATGTCACGTTAGACTTGACGCCACGAGGCACTGTTTCTGCGCGCGACTGACTCCAGTGGGAGTCGCAGGAGCCCCTGTTAATGCTCTCTGAGGATCGGGTGGTCGACAGGCAACGCACGGAACAACGCCATGAGCGTGTCCTCGACGTGCGTGCCGACGTCGTCGATCGGGTCGGAGACAGCAGGAACCTCGCAAGAAGAGACGAAACGGAACAGTTGGGAGATGGACAGGCAAGTGATGCCCTCGGAAAGAACTCAAGATGTCGAGAGGGGAGAGATGAGAACTCGTCTCATCTGTCCTCCAGAGAATGATCTTCGTCATTGCACACAATCATCATATTTGCCACCACCACCACGACCACTGCCACGCCCCCGGCCGCCAAAGCGGCCGCCGCTGCCCTCGACGAGGACG